>OX638135.1:52352155-52657155 GCA_951804985.1 Dryomyza anilis
TTTATATTTATATTTATATTTATATTTATATTTATATTTATATTTATAATTTATATTTATATTTATATTTATATTTATATTTATATTTATATTTATATTTATATTTATATTTATATTTATATTTATATTTATATTTATATTTATATTTATATTTATATTTATATTTATACTAGCTGGACCCGTGCACGACTCGTGCCAAGATTTGGTGAATGCAAGGATATGGAGTGATTTTATTAATATAAAGAGCATATTTATTATGAATTTATGTGAATTTTAGAGTGGTGAATTATAGTGTGGTGAGTTTTAGTGTAGTGAATTTTAGTGTGGTGAGTTTAGTGTTGTGAGTTTTAGTGTGGTGAATTTTGGTGTGGTAAGTTTTGTTGTGGTGAATTTTAGAGTGGTGAGTTTTGTTGTGGTGAATTTTAGAGTGGTGAGTTTGAGTGTGGTGAATTTTAGAGTGGTGAGTTTTAGTTTGGTGAGTTTAAGTTTGGTGAATTTCGGTGTGGTGAGATTAAAGAATTTGGGATGGTTGTATACCCAGGTGTGAAATATCATAAGATCACTACAAAGATCACTATAATATCTGTTGAAATACAGCATCTGGAAAATGTACCTTCTATGGGGGGTGCCACGCCCAGTGGTATAATACCGCCCACATTCCGCGAGACCGTTTAGAATGGTTATAAATAACGCTGACCAGAATTTCATTAAATTTGCTATGCTAATTGCTGACATTTTTAATTTTTGGGTTATATGGGAGGTGCCACGCCCAGTCCACCAATCTCACCGAGATATAGCCTATACTCTGCCCAGACCCAACATACATGTTGTGTCAAAATTTGATTCAATTCGGTTCAGCCGTTTTGACGCCTATTCGGAACATACAGACATACATACTTACATTAGCAAATATATAGTAGATTTATATTTATATTTATATTTATATTTATATTTATATTTATATTTATATTTATATTTATTATATTTATATTTATATTTATATTTATATTATATTTATATTTATATTTATATTTATATTTATATTTATATTTATATTTATATTTATATTTATATTTATATTTATATTTATATTTATATTTATATTTATATTTATATTTATATTTATATTTATATTTATATTTATATTTATATTTATATTTATATTTATATTTATATTTATATTTATATTTATATTTATATTTATATTTATATTTATATTATATTTATATTTATATTTATATTTATATTTATATTTATATTTATATTTATATTTATATTTATATTTATATTTATATTTATATTTATATTTATATTTATATTTATATTTATATTTATATTTATATTTATATTTATATTTATATTTATATTTATATTTATATTTATATTTATATTTATATTTATATTTATATTTATATTTATATTTATATTTATATTTATATTTATATTTATATTTATATTTATATTTATATTTATATTTATATTTATATTTATATTTATATTTATATTTATATTTATATTTATATTTATATTTATATTTATATTTATATTTATATTTATATTTATATTTATATTTATATTTATATTTATATTTATATTTATATTTATATTTATATTTATATTTATATTTATATTTATATTTATATTTATATTTATATTTATATTTATATTTATATTTATATTTATATTTATATTTATATTTATATTTATATTTATATTTATATTTATATTTATATTTATATTTATATTTATATTTATATTTATATTTATATTATATTTATATTTATATTTATATTTATATTTATATTTATATTTATATTTATATTTATATTTATATTTATATTTATATTTATATTTATATTTATATTTATATTTATATTTATATTTATATTTATATTTATATTTATATTTATATTATATTTATATTTATATTTATATTTATATTTATATTTATATTTATATTTATATTTATATTTATATTTATATTTATATTTATATTTATATTTATATTTATATTTATATTTATATTTATATTTATATTTATATTTATATTTATATTTATATTTATATTTATATTTATATTTATATTTATATTTATATTTATATTTATATTTATATTTATATTTATATTTATATTTATATTTATATTTATATTTATATTTATATTTATATTATATTTATATTTATATTTATATTTATATTTATATTTATATTTATATTTATATTTATATTTATATTTATATTTATATTTATATTTATATTTATATTTATATTTATATTTATATTTATATTATATTTATATTTATATTTATATTTATATTTATATTTATATTTATATTTATATTTATATTTATATTTATATTTATATTTATATTTATATTTATATTTATATTTATATTTATATTTATATTTATATTTATATTTATATTTATATTTATATTTATATTTATATTTATATTTATATTTATATTTATATTTATATTTATATTTATATTTATATTTATATTTATATTTATATTTATATTTATATTTATATTTATATTTATATTTATATTTATATTTATATTTATATTATATTTATATTTATATTTATATTTATATTTATATTTATATTTATATTTATATTTATATTTTATATTTATATTTATATTTATATTTATATTTATATTTATATTTATATTTATATTTATATTTATATTTATATTTATATTTATATTTATATTTATATTTATATTTATATTTATATTTATATTTATATTTATATTTATATTTATATTTATATTTATATTTATATTTATATTTATATTTATATTTATATTTATATTTATATTTATATTTATATTTATATTTATATTTATATTTATATTTATATTTATATTTATATTTATATTTATATTTATATTTATATTTATATTTATATTTATATTTATATTTATATTTATATTTATATTTATATTATATTTATATTTATATTTATATTTATATTTATATTATATTTATATTTATATTTATATTTATATTTATATTTATATTTATATTTATATTTATATTTATATTTATATTTATATTTATATTTATATTTATATTTATATTTATATTTATATTTATATTTATATTTATATTTATATTTATATTTATATTTATATTTATATTTATATTTATATTTATATTTATATTTATATTTATATTTTATTTATATTTATATTTATATTTATATTTATATTTATATTTATATTTATATTTATATTATATTTATATTTATATTTATATTTATATTTATATTTATATTATATTTATTTTATTTATATTTATATTTATATTTATATTTATATTTATATTATATTTATATTTATATTTATATTTATATTTATATTTATATTTATATTTATATTTATATTTATATTTATATTTATATTTATATTTATATTTATATTTATATTTATATTTATATTTATATTTATATTTATATTATATTTATATTATATTTATATTTATATTTATATTTATATTTATATTTATATTTATATTTATATTTATATTTATATTTATATTATATTTATATTTATATTTATATTTATATTTATATTTATATTTATATTTATATTTATATTTATATTTATATTTATATTTATATTTATATTTATATTTATATTTATATTTATATTTATATTTATATTTATATTTATATTTATATTTATATTTATATTTATATTTATATTTATATTTATATTTATATTTATATTTATATTTATATTTATATTTATATTTATATTTATATTTATATTTATATTTATATTTATATTTATATTTATATTTATATTTATATTTATATTTATATTTATATTTATATTTATATTTATATTTATATTTATATTTATATTTATATTTATATTTATATTTATATTTATATTTATATTTATATTTATATTTATATTATATTTATATTTATATTTATATTTATATTTATATTTATATTTATATTTATATTTATATTTATATTTATATTTATATTTATATTTATATTTATATTTATATTTATATTTATATTTATATTTATATTTATATTTATATTTATATTTATATTATATTTATATTTATATTTATATTTATATTTATATTTATATTTATATTTATATTTATATTTATATTTATATTTATATTTATATTTATATTTATATTTATATTTATATTTATATTTATATTTATATTTATATTTATATTTATATTTATATTTATATTTATATTTATATTTATATTTATATTTATATTTATATTATATTTATATTTATATTTATATTTATATTTATATTTATATTTATATTTATATTTATATTTATATTTATATTTATATTTATATTTATATTTATATTTATATTTATATTTATATTTATATTTATATTTATATTTATATTTATATTTATATTTATATTTATATTTATATTTATATTTATATTTATATTTATATTTATATTTATATTTATATTTATATTTATATTTATATTATATTTATATTTATATTTATATTTATATTTATATTTATATTTATATTATATTTATATTTATATTTATATTTATATTTATATTTATATTTATATTTATATTTATATTTATATTTATATTTATATTTATATTTTATTTATATTTATATTTATATTTATATTTATATTTATATTTATATTTATATTTATATTTATATTTATATTTATATTTATATTTATATTTATATTTATATTATTTATATTTATATTTATATTTATATTTATATTTATATTTATATTTATATTTATATTTATATTATATTTATATTTATATTTATATTTATATTTATATTTATATTTATATTTATATTTATATTTATATTTATATTTATATTTATATTATATTTATATTTATATTTATATTTATATTTATATTTATATTTATATTTATATTTATATTTATATTTATATTTATATTTATATTTATATTTATATTTATATTTATATTTATATTTATATTTATATTTATATTTATATTTATATTTATATTTATATTTATATTTATATTTATATTTATATTTATATTTATATTTATATTTATATTTATATTTATATTTATATTTATATTTATATTTATATTTATATTTATATTTATATTTATATTTATATTTATATTTATATTTATATTTATATTTATATTTATATTTATATTTATATTTATATTTATATTTATATTTATATTTATATTTATATTTATATTTATATTTATATTTATATTTATATTTATATTTATATTTATATTTATATTTATATTTATATTTATATTTATATTTATATTTATATTTATATTTATATTTATATTTATATTTATATTTATATTTATATTATATTTATATTTATATTTATATTTATATTTATATTTATATTTATATTTATATTTATATTTATATTTATATTTATATTTATATTTATATTTATATTTATTTATATTTATATTTATATTTATATTTATATTTATATTTATATTTATATTTATATTTATATTTATATTTATATTTATATTTATATTTATATTTATATTTATATTTATATTTATATTTATATTTATATTTATATTTATATTTATATTTATATTTATATTTATATTTATATTTATATTTATATTTATATTTATATTTATATTTATATTTATATTTATATTTATATTTATATTTATATTTATATTATATTTATATTTATATTTATATTTATATTTATATTTATATTTATATTTATATTTATATTTATATTTATATTTATATTTATATTTATATTTATATTTATATTATATTTATATTTATATTTATATTTATATTTATATTTATATTTATATTTATATTTATATTTATATTTATATTTATATTATATTTATATTATTTATATTTATATTTATATTTATATTTATATTTATATTTATATTTATATTTATATTTATATTTATATTTATATTTATATTTATATTTATATTTATATTTATATTATATTTATATTTATATTTATATTTATATTTATATTTATATTTATATTTATATTTATATTTATATTTATATTATATTTATATTTATATTTATATTTATATTTATATTTATATTTATATTTATATTTATATTTATATTTATATTTATATTTATATTTATATTTATATTTATATTTATATTTATATTTATATTTATATTTATATTTATATTTATATTTATATTTATATTTATATTTATATTTATATTTATATTTATATTTATATTTATATTTATATTTATATTTATATTTATATTATATTATATTTATATTTATATTTATATTTATATTTATATTTATATTTATATTTATATTTATATTTATATTTATATTTATATTTATATTTATATTTATATTTATATTTATATTTATATTTATATTTATATTTATATTTATATTTATATTTATATTTATATTTATATTTATATTTATATTTATATTTATATTTATATTATATTTATATTTATATTTATATTTATATTTATATTTATATTTATATTTATATTTATATTTATATTTATATTTATATTTATATTTATATTTATATTATATTTATATTTATATTTATATTTATATTTATATTTATATTTATATTTATATTTATATTTATATTTATATTTATATTTATATTTATATTTATATTTATATTTATATTTATATTTATATTTATATTTATATTATATTTATATTTATATTTATATTTATATTTATATTTATATTTATATTTATATTTATATTTATATTTATATTTATATTTATATTTATATTTATATTTATATTATATTTATATTTATATTTATATTTATATTTATATTTATATTTATATTTATATTTATATTTATATTTATATTTATATTTATATTTATATTTATATTTATATTTATATTTATATTTATATTTATATTTATATTTATATTTATATTTATATTTATTATATTTATATTTATATTTATATTTATATTTATATTTATATTTATATTTATATTTATATTTATATTTATATTTATATTTATATTTATATTTATATTTATATTTATATTTATATTTATATTTATATTTATATTTATATTATTTATATTATATTTATATTTATATTTATATTTATATTTATATTTATATTTATATTTATATTTATATTTATATTTATATTTATATTTATATTTATATTTATATTTATATTTATATTTATATTTATATTTATATTTATATTTATATTTATATTTATATTTATATTTATATTTATATTTATATTTATATTTATATTTATATTTATATTTATATTTATATTTATATTTATATTTATATTTATATTTATATTTATATTTATATTTATATTTATATTTATATTTATATTTATATTTATATTTATATTTATATTTATATTTATATTATATTTATATTTATATTTATATTTATATTTATATTTATATTTATATTTATATTTATATTTATATTTATATTTATATTTATATTTATATTTATATTTATATTTATATTTATATTTATATTTATATTTATATTTATATTTATATTTATATTTATATTTATATTTATATTTATATTATATTTATATTTATATTTATATTTATATTTATATTTATATTTATATTTATATTTATATTTATATTTATATTTATATTTATATTTATATTTATATTTATATTTATATTTATATTTATATTTATATTTATATTTATATTTATATTTATATTTATATTTATATTTATATTTATATTTATATTTATATTTATATTTATATTTATATTTATATTTATATTTATATTTATATTTATATTTATATTTATATTTATATTTATATTTATATTTATATTTATATTTATATTTATATTTATATTTATATTTATATTTATATTTATATTTATATTTATATTTATATTTATATTTATATTTATATTTATATTATATTTATATTTATATTTATATTTATATTTATATTTATATTTATATTTATATTTATATTTATATTTATATTTATATTTATATTATATTTATATTTATATTTATATTTATATTTATATTTATATTTATATTTATATTTATATTTATATTTATATTTATATTTATATTTATATTTATATTTATATTTATATTTATATTTATATTTATATTTATATTTATATTTATATTTATATTTATATTTATATTTATATTTATATTTATATTTATATTTATATTTATATTTATATTTATATTTATATTTATATTTATATTTATATTTATATTTATATTTATATTTATATTTATATTTATATTTATATTTATATTTATATTTATATTTATATTTATATTTATATTTATATTTATATTTATATTTATATTTATATTTATATTTATATTTATATTTATATTTATATTTATATTTATATTTATATTTATATTTATATTTATATTTATATTTATATTTATATTTATATTTATATTTATATTTATATTTATATTTATATTTATATTTATATTTATATTTATATTTATATTTATATTTATATTTATATTTATATTTATATTTATATTTATATTTATATTTATATTTATATTTATATTTATATTTATATTATATTTATATTTATATTTATATTTATATTTATATTTATATTTATATTTATATTTATATTTATATTTATATTTATATTTATATTTATATTTATATTTATATTTTATATTATATTTATATTTATATTTATATTTATATTTATATTTATATTTATATTTATATTTATATTTATATTTATATTTATATTTATATTTATATTTATATTTATATTTATATTTATATTTATATTTATATTTATATTTATATTTATATTTATATTTATATTTATATTTATATTTATATTTATATTTATATTTATATTTATATTTATATTTATATTTATATTTATATTTATATTTATATTTATATTTATATTTATATTTATATTTATATTTATATTTATATTTATATTTATATTATATTTATATTTATATTTATATTTATATTTATATTATATTTATATTTATATTTATATTTATATTTATATTTATATTTATATTTATATTTATATTTATATTTATATTTATATTTATATTTATATTTATATTTATATTTATATTTATATTTATATTTATATTTATATTTATATTTATATTTATATTTATATTTATATTTATATTTATATTTATATTTATATTTATATTTATATTTATATTTATATTTATATTTATATTTATATTTATATTTATATTTATATTTATATTTATATTTATATTTATATTTATATTTATATTTATATTTATATTTATATTTATATTTATATTTATATTTATATTTATATTTATATTTATATTATATTTATATTTATATTTATATTTATATTTATATTTATATTTATATTTATATTTATATTTATATTTATATTTATATTTATATTTATATTTATATTTATATTTATATTTATATTTATATTATATTTATATTTATATTTATATTTATATTTATATTTATATTTATATTTTATATTTATATTTATATTATATTTATATTTATATTTATATTTATATTTATATTTATATTTATATTTATATTTATATTTATATTTATATTTATATTTATATTTATATTTATATTTATATTTATATTTATATTTATATTTATATTTATATTTATATTTATATTTATATTTATATTTATATTTATATTTATATTTATATTTATATTTATATTTATATTTATATTTATATTTATATTTATATTTATATTTATATTTATATTTATATTTATATTTATATTTATATTTATATTTATATTTATATTTATATTTATATTTATATTTATATTTATATTTATATTATATTTATATTTATATTTATATTTATATTTATATTTATATTTATATTTATATTTATATTTATATTTATATTTATATTTATATTTATATTTATATTTATATTTATATTTATATTTATATTTATATTTATATTTATATTTATATTTATATTTATATTTATATTTATATTTATATTTATATTTATATTTATATTTATATTTATATTATATTTATATTTATATTTATATTTATATTTATATTTATATTTATATTTATATTTATATTTATATTTATATTTATATTTATATTTATATTTATATTTATATTATATTTATATTTATATTTATTTTATATTTATATTTATATTTATATTTATATTTATATTTATATTTATATTTATATTTATATTTATATTTATATTTATATTTATATTTATATTTATATTATATTTATATTTATATTTATATTTATATTTATATTTATATTTATATTTATATTTATATTTATATTTATATTTATATTTATATTTATATTTATATTTATATTTATATTTATATTTATATTTATATTTATATTTTATATTATATTTATATTTATATTTATATTTATATTTATATTTATATTTATATTTATATTTATATTTATATTTATATTTATATTTATATTTATATTTATATTTATATTTATATTTATATTTATATTTATATTTATATTATATTTATATTTATATTTATATTTATATTTATATTTATATTTATATTTATATTTATATTTATATTATATTTATATTTATTTATATTTATATTTATATTTATATTTATATTTATATTTATATTTATATTTATATTATATTTATATTTATATTTATATTTATATTTATATTTATATTTATATTTATATTTATATTTATATTTATATTTATATTTATATTTATATTTATATTTATATTTATATTTATATTTATATTTATATTTATATTTATATTTATATTTATATTTATATTTATATTTATATTTATATTTATATTTATATTTATATTTATATTTATATTTATAATTTATATTTATATTATATTTATATTTATATTTATATTTATATTTATATTTATATTTATATTTATATTTATATTTATATTTATATTTATATTTATATTTATATTTATATTTATATTTATATTTATATTTATATTTATATTTATATTTATATTTATATTTATATTTATATTTATATTTATATTTTATATTTATATTTATATTTATATTTATATTTATATTTATATTTATATTTATATTTATATTTATATTTATATTTATATTTATATTTATATTTATATTTATATTTATATTTATATTTATATTTATATTTATATTTATATTTATTTATATTTATATTTATATTTATATTTATATTTATATTTATATTTATATTTATATTTATATTTATATTTATATTATATTATATTATATTTATATTTATATTTATATTTATATTTATATTTATATTTATATTTTATATTTATATTTATATTTATATTTATATTTATATTATATTTATATTTATATTTATATTTATATTTATATTTATATTTATATTTATATTTATATTTATATTTATATTTATATTTATATTTTATTTATATTTATATTTATATTTATATTTATATTTATATTTATATTTATATTTATATTTATATTTATATTTATATTTATATTTATATTTATATTTATATTTATATTTATATTTATATTTATATTTTATATTTATATTTATATTTATATTTATATTTATATTTATATTTATATTTATATTTATATTTATATTTATATTATATTTATATTTATATTTATATTTATATTTATATTTATATTTATATTTATATTTATATTTATATTTATATTATATTTATATTTATATTTATATTTATATTTATATTTATATTTATATTTATATTTATATTTATATTTATATTTATTTATATTTATATTTATATTTATATTTATATTTATATTTATATTTATATTTATATTTATATTTATATTTATATTTATATTTATATTTATATTTATATTTATATTTATATTAATTTATATTTATTTATATTTATATTTATATTTATATTTATATTTATATTTATATTTATATTTATATTTATATTTATATTTATATTTTATATTTATATTTATATTTATATTTATATTTATATTTATATTTATATTTATATTTATATTTATATTTATATTTATTTATATTATATTTATATTATATTTATATTTATATTTATATTTATATTTATATTTATATTTATATTTATATTTATATTTATATTTATATTTATATTTATATTTATATTTATATTTATATTTATATTTATATTATATTTATATTTATATTTATATTTATATTTATATTTATATTTATATTTATATTTATATTTATATTTATATTTATATTTATATTTATATTTATATTTATATTTATATTTATATTTATATTTTATTTATATTTATATTTATATTTATATTATATTTATATTTATATTTATATTTATATTTATATTTATATTTATATTTATATTTATATTTATATTTATATTTATATTTATATTTATATTTATATTTATATTTATATTTATATTTATATTTATATTTATATTTATATTTATATTTATATTTATATTTATATTTATATTTATATTTATATTTATATTTATATTTATATTTATATTTATATTTATATTTATATTTATATTTATATTTATATTTATATTTATATTTATATTTATATTTATATTTATATTTATATTTATATTTATATTTATATTTATATTTATATTTATATTTATATTTATATTTATATTTATATTTATATTTATATTTATATTTATATTTATATTTATATATTTATATTTATATTTATATTTATATTTATATTTATATTTATATTTATATTTATATTTATATTTATATTTATATTTATATTTATATTTATATTTATATTTATATTTATATTTATATTTATATTTATATTTATATTTATATTTATATTTATATTTATATTTATATTTATATTTATATTTATATTTATATTTATATTTATATTTATATTTATATTTATATTTATATTTATATTTATATTTATATTTATATTTATATTTATATTTATATTTATATTTATATTTATATTTATATTTATATTTATATTTATATTTATATTTATATTTATATTTATATTTATATTTATATTTATATTTATATTTATATTTATATTTATATTTATATTTATATTTATATTTATATTTATATTTATATTTATACTTACTTACTTATTTGGCTATTACAACCCATGATGGGTTTCGGCCGCAGCAATCGCCCTCGCCAGTCGCTTCTGCATTGCGCGCCCTGGCGCCAGTTTTGCCCTCCAAGTGTTGTCAGGTTGTGTCGCACTTGGTCGCTCCACCGGACATTCGGACGCCCTCTCCTACGTTGACCACCACTGGGTACACAATTGAACACCTTTTTTGCTTGAGCGCTTCCATACAAGCTAGCGTTGGCGCTGGAACTTAATGCGCCTGACTATGTCAATGTCGGCTTAGAGCTCATACAGCTCGTCGTTCCATCTGATTCTGTACTCGTTTTCAACACATATCGGGCCATAGATTTTCCGAAGAATCTTTCTCTCGAAGGCTCCTAAAGCTCGCTCATCGGTGTTGGTAAGCGTCATGCCTCAGCGACATAGAGGAGGACTGGCATGATTAGCGACTTATAGAGCGTAATTTTTGTCCGTCGAGAGAGGGCGCTGCTCCTCAATTGCCTACTGAGCCCAAAGTAACACCTGTTGGCAAGAGTTATTCTTCGGCTAATCTCCAGGCTGACATTGTTTTCCTTGTTGATGCTGGTTCCTAGGTATACGAAGTCCTTCACAACTTCGAAGTTGTGGTTGTCAATAGTGACGTGTTGTCCAAGACGCCGGGACTCTTTGTTTGTTGGCACTAGGTACTTCGTCTTGTCATCGTTCACCGTAAGACCCATTCGACGCGATTCCCTCTCAAAACTGGAGAATGCTGCACTGACTGCTCGTACGCTCTGCCCAATGATGTCGATATCATCAGCGTACCATAGCAGCATGGAACACTTGTTGAAGATAGTGCCATTGTGATGTGGTTGTGGAGCTCTTACAATCTTCTCCATTATTAGGTTGAAGAAGTCACACGATAGGGAATCGCCTTGTCTGAAACCTCGTTCGGTATTAAACGTATCGGTGAGGTTGTTCCCAATTCTCACTGAGCAACGTGTGTCGCTCAGGGTTATCCTCCAAAGCCTTTTAAGTTTCGCAGGTATACTAAACTCAGACATGGTGGCGTATAGGTGACTTTTTATCGGACTGTCGAAGGCAGCTTTGTAGTCGACGAAGAGGTGGTGGGTGTCGATCTGCCTCTCTTTGGTCTTTTCCAGGATTTGGCGCAATGTGAAAATCGGTTCTGTGGTGGACTTGCCAGGTCTGAAGCCGCACTGATAAGATGCAATCAGTCTGTTGACGATGGGCTTCAGTCTTTCACATAATACGCTCGTTAGAACTTTATACGCGATGTTGAGGAGACTTATCCCACGGTAGTTGGCGCGTATCGTGGGATCCCCCTTCTTAAGGATTGGGCAGAGTATACTAAGATTCCATTCGCTAGGCATGCTTTCATCTGACCATATTCTGCTGATGAGCTGTTGCATGCTCCTTATGAGCTCATCGCCTCCGGTCTTAAACAACTCGGCAGGCAGACCATCCGATCCTGCGGCTTCGTTGTTTTTCAGCCTGTTGATGGCTGAGCAGACCTCTTCACGGTCAGGCGGCGGTATGTCAACGCCGTCGTCAGCAAGCTGTCTTCTCCATCAGCGGAATAGTTGTCATCATCGCCTGCTAGAAGATCAGAGAAGTGCTCTCTCCATAATCTCAGTGTACCCTGGACATCTGTTACTAGATTCCCGTCATCGTCCTGACAGGAAGAGGGTCCGGTCTTTAAACCTCCGGTCAGGCGTCTTATCTTCTGAAATAATTTTCGAGCCTCGTTCCTGTCGCCATGCATCTCAATATCTTCACACTCGCGTCTTTCTAATTTTATTTTCTTTCGCTTAAAAAGGTGTCTCTCCTCCTTCCTCTTCTCTCTGTATCGCTCCTTCGCGGCTCGCGTAACTACCGACTGCTCTTTCTCTGCAGTGGCTACGCGACACTCTTCGTCCCTTATCATTCGCCCTTATCATTCGTCGGAGCGTGCGCACAAATTAGGACGATATAGAAGTATTTAACCTTGATGCGGATTGTTGCTAGTCGTTCGTTTACGGGTGTGAACATAGAGACAAGGTGGCGGAGTCTCTTGCCGACTACAAATCCCCATTTTGGATCAAATCTCGTCCTATTCATGCATCATATTTTGTTGTATGCAGTTCGATTGATTGCTTGGTTACGCGTCTGCCTCGATCCTAAAAATCAAAATCCGAAATGCATGTGAATTTTGAGTTTATTTTAATTACACAAACTCAGAAAAATACAGTAAAATTTTTGATCCACTTGAATAAGGTCAGTTCAAATTAATGATGAAAAACACAATAAACCATGGATTTTTGAAAACTTTAGTACAACAAATTTAAGAGTGGCTATTTTTATTAATATTTTAAAAGTACATTCTTCAAAATAACTTAAAAGTAGTCCACGATAGCATTTTAAAGAATACCTCAATAAAAAAAAAAAATATAATCAAGAATACTGAAATCCCGACAGCAATTAAAAAAATGGCATTATTTATCATCACTGTACTGATTAACACACTCTTTTAAGGATTTCTAATTTTAAAAAAGTTGACTGTTCATAACTTAATCCTTGTTTTTATTATCCCTGATGCACATATCGGATAAATGTTGTAATTTAATTGTAGGGAATTGCAAGGACAATGTTTGGTTAGTTTTGACGCCATCCTTTTGTTTTTGTAGACTTTTCAACAAGGATATTTCTAAAATCTCTAAAATGAAAAAAGTTCAACAGACAATTGAGTATTCTTTTGCTTCATGATATCGCTTTTTACCATTGGTCAAATTTAATCTTCGATCAAAAACATTATTTGGTTTCTTATGCTTCCAAAAAAATAAGCAGATGAACATCAAAACCTCATAATCTCTTGTCGAATTATATATAATTTATAAATCCGTTTGAATTTGAATGCAACAATGTCAATTCCACAGTTAAAATTCCATTGATGTCCAACATAAAACAAAAACTTAATGGGCATCATGGACAAGAATAACAAGGATAATATAAACAAGAGATAAAAAATTAAACTTTTTAATTTCAAAACCTGTAAAAATTGAATTACTTTGATAGTTAATATTCATATTTAGGCTACATATTTACGAATGTAATATGCTGGTAGTTTTTAATATTTTCGCCACACTCTTTTATTTTTGTATTTGGAAACCACTTAGTAAATTTTAAAATTTATTGCTTGTAAACGTATATCTAAATAATATAATTTGAATAAAATTTAATTTATTTCGTATATTAATATATATTCATGATAATTATACTATAATTATATTTCATATTTTTAGTAAATTTATTTTTATTTGAAAGCTTGTTTTCTAAAAAGTTTTAAAAAGTTTTAGTTCGAATTATTATTTTGCATAGATCGTTTCATTGGTTACCGAGTTATAATTTTTGCCCTTAAGTGGTTACCGAGAATTTTTATCTAAACGCCCTCTATCGATATAATTTAAAACTACACTACAGACTTTGTTAAGTTTGGTGCCCGCACAAGTAATTGTACCAAGTTTTTCCTATATCAGTAGTTACCGAGATATGTTTTGTCCTTACCGCCCACTATCGATAGAATTTCGAACTACACACTAGCATATGTTAAATTGGGTTCCCGAAGGAGTCACTTAATGAAGTTTTGCATAGATCGGTTCAATGGTTACCGAGATATAAAATTATGCCTTTATCGCCCTCTCCCGATGAAATTTAGAACTACTTTCTGAGCTACATTAAATTGTGTGCTAGAAAGAATTACTGCACCAAGTTTTACAGGGATCGGTTTAGTGGTTACTGCGGTTAACGTCCTCTGGCGATGGAAAATCGAATTTTATTTCAGTCTTCAATACTATACATATTATATATTTAAAGTTTCAAGGTGAAGAACGCACTTCAGAGGATCCATTAGTAATTAATGTGTCGACTAGCGGAGATAATTCGAAGTTATGAGTTTTCCAAATTTTTCTCCATCGCCAATACTATACATGTTTTAAATTTAAATTTTCTAGGTGAAGAACGCACTTTAGAGGGTCCATTAATTAGGGGTTAAATGAACCCCTAGCGGACAAAATACAACGTTATGAGTTTACCATATTTTTCCGCGTGTCTAAAACTATACATATTTTAAATTTCAACTTTCTAGGTAAAGAACAGACCTCGCACGGTCCAAAAATAGTTTTAGCACCCCAATTGACCATTCACAAGCATTTTCTCTCGCGTTTAACACACTCTAGAAAGGTTTTGAAATTAAAAAGTTTATTTTTTTTATCTCTTGTTTATATTATCCTTCTTATTCTTGTCCATGATGCCCATTAAGTTTTTGTTTTATGTAAGACATCAATGGAATTTTAATTGTGGAAATGTCATTGTTGCATTCAAATTCAAACGGATTAATAAATTTGCTCAAAGCCACATTTAACTCTATACTAATTCGACAAGAGATTATGAGGTTTTGATGTTCATCTGCTTAATGTTAACTTATTTTTTTGGAAACATAAGAAAACAAATAATGTTTTTGATCGAAGATTAAATTTGACCAATGTTAAAAAGCGCTATCATGAAGCATTTTAGAGATTTTAGAAAGATACTTGTTGAAAAGCCTACAAAAACAAAATGATAGTATCAAAATTAACCAAACATTGTCCTTGCAATTCCCTACAATTGAATTACAACATTTATCCGATATGTGCATCAGGGATAATGAAAACAAGGATTAAGTTATAAAAAGTCAACATTTTTAAATTAGATATCCTTTAAAGAGAGTGTTAAACAGTAGAGAAAATGATAAATAATGGTCAGTTTACTATATTAGTGAAACTGATAGTAAATAATGCCATTTCTTTTAAATAATTGCTGTCAGGATTTCAGTAATATATATTATTTTGATTGACGTATTCTATTAAATGCTATCGTGGATTTCTTTAAAGTTATTTTGAAGAATGGTCTTTTAAAATAATAATAAAAATAGCCACTCTTAAATGTGTTGTACTAAAGTTTTCAAAAATCCATGGTTTACTGTGTTTTTAATCATTGATTTGAACTGGCCTTATTCAAGTGGAGTAAAATTTTATTGTATTTTTCGGAGTTTTTTTAATTAAAGTGATCTTAAAATTCACATGCATTTCGGATTTAAATTTTTGGAATGGAGGCAGTCTCGTAACAAAGCAATCTATCGAACTGTATACAACAATGCATTTTGATGCATTCGAAATAATGCGAGATATGAGCCAAATTTCATAAAAAACCTTGCCTTATTCAAGTGGCGTGGAGTGTATATATATATATACTTTTTTAGAATTAATCGAAACCTTTTGCGAATAAAACGAAACCGGTGATTGAAAGAAACCGTTTTCGAATTGAACGAAACCTTTTGCAAATCAAGCAAAACGTTTCACCAATTTAGAAACCGAAAAATTTAGCAAAATAAATGAAACCATTTGCAAATGAATCGAAACTTTTTGGAAAATTTATAAAACCATTTTTAATCTGTCAATTATTACAGCTTTGAAATTCTGACAGCAATTATTAAAAAAAAAATGGCATTATTTACTATCAGTTTCACTAACATTGTAATCTGACCATTTTTTATCATTTTCTCTACTGTTTAACACTCTCTTTAAAGGATATCTAATTTAAAAATGTTGACTTTTTATAACTTAATCCTTGTTTTCATTATCCCTGATGCACATATCGGATAAATGTTGTAATTCAATTGTAGGGAATTGCAAGGACAATGTTTGGTTAATTTTGATACTATCATTTGGTTTTTGTAGGCTTTTCAACAAGTATCTTTCTAAAATCTCTAAAATGCTTCATGATAGCGCTTTTTAACATTGGTCAAATTTAATCTTCGATCAAAAACATTATTTGTTTTCTTATGTTTCCAAAAAAAAAAAGTTAACATTAAGCAGATGAACATCAAAACCTCATAATCTCTTGTCGAATTAGTATAGAGTTAAATGTGGCTTTGAGCAAATTTATTAATCCGTTTGAATTTGAATGCAACAATGACATTTCCACAATTAAAATTCCATTGATGTCTTACATAAAACAAAAACTTAATGGGCATCATGGACAAGAATAAGAAGGATAATATAAACAAGAGATAAAAAAAATAAACTTTTTAATTTCAAAACCTTTCTAGAGTGTGTTAAACGCGAGAGAAAATGCTTGTGAATGGTCAATTGGGGTGCTAAAACTATTTTTGGACCGTGGGAGGTCTGTTCTTTACCTAGAAAGTTGAAATTTAAAATATGTATAGTTTTAGACACGCGGAAAAATATGGTAAACTCATAACGTTGTATTTTGTCCGCTAGGGATTCATTTAACCCCTAATTAATGGACCTCTAAAGTGCGTTCTTCACCTAGAAAATTTAAATTTAAAACATGTATAGTATTGGCGATGGAGAAAAATTTGGAAAACTCATAACTTCGAATTTTCTCCGCTAGTCGACACATTAATTACTAATGGATCCTCTGAAGTGCGTTCTTCACCTTGAAAGTTTAAATATATAATATGTATAGTATTGAAGACTGAAATAAAATTTTCCATCGCTAGAGGACGTTAACCGCAGTACCACTAAACCGATCCCTGTAAAACTTGGTGCAGTAATTCTTTCTAGCACACAAGCTTTCAAATAAAAATAAATTTACTAAAAATATGAAATATAATTATAGTATAATTATCATGAATATATATTAATATACGTAATAAATTAAATTAAATTTTATTCAAATTATATTATTTAGATATACGTTTACAAGCAATAAATTTTAAAATTTACTAAGTGGTTTCCAAATACAAAAATAAAAGAGTGCGGCGAAAATATTAAGAACTACCAGCATATTACATTCGTAAATATGTAGCCTAAATATGAATTTTAACTATCAAAGGAATTCAATTTTTACAGGTTTTGAAATTAAAATTGAACGAAACCTTTTGCAAATCAAGCGAAACGTTTCACCAATTTAGAAACCGAAAAATTTAGCAATTCACCGGTTCAAGCCTGGATTGGGGCTAACAACTTCTTTTCATATAAAATTTTTCTATACCGCGCTACCTCTCGGCAGTAAATGGCAAACCTACAAGAGTAAAACATTGCCTATGAAAAACCTCTCACCCGCCATTCGGATTCGGCACTAAACTGTGGGTCGCACCACTTTGAGTACAAATATAATACGCACAGCTCAAAATGGTGAGAGAGCTCGGCCTAAGTTCTTATAGGACTGCAGTGCCAAACTATTATTATTATTATTAATTTTAAAATATGTATGTATTTTTATACCCTACACTAAAAGTGAAAGGGTATATTCAGTTTGGTACGCCATTTGTAACACCCTCAAGGAAGCATCTCCGGTATGAAAAAGTATATATATTCTTCCTGAGCCGATTTAGAGATGTCCGTCTGTCTGTCGTTTGATATCTTGGTTTCAGAAAAACTAGAAGAGCTAAAACAATATAACTCCTAATTTAGATTACACTGTCTGTCAGTGAAAATGGGCATGATCAGTCCATTGTGACCTGTGAAACGACCACGTATGTTCAAATACCTCATATAAAACATACATCTACTGGTATAATTTACAGTATACGTGCTTATGTAAACTGTTTTGGTCAAATATATATGCTGAAATACATGAAAATAATGTTTTCCCGCGAAACTACTCGTGGTTAAAAAAAAAAACGAAATTCGGTAGACCTACCCATTTGTAAATATGGGTATGAAATGAATGGAAATTCTTCAGCGATAAATTTTGTAATTATTTTCAGGATTAGTATACCCTGGTGACCTATGTACCACTTTGAATGGTAACCACACATATGTGTAGGGTATTTATAGTCGGCTTAGACCGACTATAATTTTGATAATCCTAACTATCATAATAACACCTACCTTAAAATGTCCCTAATTTCAAATTGCTCATGTGATCTAACCTTCCCAACTGGTTTGTATTGAATAAGAAATATATGTTTTCAACAGTAAAAGTTGAAACAATCACTTGAATTTTGATGGCAAAAATAGCGTAAGTTTCATTAAATAGGCTCTAGTTTTTGAGATTTAAAATGTTTTTAAATTTTTCAAAAAATAGTGTAATATTGTATATTCTAGAGCTAATTTGTAAAAACGGATGCCAATTTCATATATAATTTTATTTCAAGGAGGTACTATTGTAAAATTAATTATAATTTATTGACTTTTTAAATATCGCAATGAATAAAGCGAATTAATTTCATATTATCATATTGTGTATTTTATTTACAAAGGTGTAATATTTGAAAAATTAAAAAAATTCCTAAATTCGACAGTTCGATAGATTGCTTTGTTACGCGTCTGCCTCAATTCCAAAAATTTAAATCCGAAATGCATGTGAATTTTAAGAGCACTTTAATTAAAAAAACTCCGAAAAATACAATAAAATTTTACTACACTTGAATAAGGCCAGTTCAAATTAATGATTAAAAACACAGTAAACCATGGATTTTTGAAAACTTTAGTACAACACATTTAAGAGTGGCTATTTTTATTATTATTTTAAAAGACCATTCTTCAAAATAACTTTAAAGAAATCCACGATAGCATTTAATAGAATACGTCAATCAAAATAATATATATTACTGAAATCCTGACAGCAATTATTTAAAAGAAATGGCATTATTTACTATCAGTTTCACTAATATAGTAAACTGACCATTATTTATCATTTTCTCTACTGTTTAACACTCTCTTTAAAGGATATCTAATTTAAAAATGTTGACTTTTTATAACTAAATCCTTGTTTTCATTATCCCTGATGCACATATCGGATAAATGTTGTAATTCAATTGTAGGGAATTGCAAGGACAATGTTTGGTTAATTTTGATACTATCATTTTATTTTTGTAGGCTTTTCAACAAGTATCTTTCTAAAATCTCTAAAATGCTTCATGATAGCGCTTTTTAACATTGGTCAAATTTAATCTTCGATCAAAAACATTATTTGTTTTCTTATGTTTCCAAAAAAATAAGTTAACATTAAGCAGATGAACATCAAAACCTCATAATCTCTTGTCGAATTAGTATAGAGTTAAATGTGGCTTTGAGCAAATTTATTAATCCGTTTGAATTTGAATGCAACAATGACATTTCCACAATTAAAATTCCATTGATGTCTTACATAAAACAAAAACTTAATGGGCATCATGGACAAGAATAAGAAGGATAATATAAACAAGAGATAAAAAAAATAAACTTTTTAATTTCAAAACCTTTCTAGAGTGTGTTAAACGCGAGAGAAAATGCTTGTGAATGGTCAATTGGGGTGCTAAAACTATTTTTGGACCGTGGGAGGTCTGTTCTTTACCTAGAAAGTTGAAATTTAAAATATGTATAGTTTTAGACACGCGGAAAAATATGGTAAACTCATAACGTTGTATTTTGTCCGCTAGGGGTTCATTTAACCCCTAATTAATGGACCCTCTAAAGTGCGTTCTTCACCTAGAAAATTTAAATTTAAAACATGTATAGTATTGGCGATGGAGAAAAATTTGGAAAACTCATAACTTCGAATTTTCTCCGCTAGTCGACACATTAATTACTAATGGATCCTCTGAAGTGCGTTCTTCACCTTGAAAGTTTAAATATATAATATGTATAGTATTGAAGACTGAAATAAAATTCGATTTTCCATCGCTAGAGGACGTTAACCGCAGTAACCACTAAACCGATCCCTGTAAAACTTGGTGCAGTAATTCTTTCTAGCACACAATTTAATGTAGCTCAGAAAGTAGTTCTAAGTTTCATCGGGAGAGGGCAAAAAAGTAAAAATAAAAAAAAACTAAAACTTTTTAGAAAACAAGCTTTCAAATAAAAATAAATTTACTAAAAATATGAAATATAATTATAGTATAATTATCATGAATATATATTAATATACGAAATAAATTAAATTAAATTTTATTCAAATTATATTATTTAGATATACGTTTACAAGCAATAAATTTTAAAATTTACTAAGTGGTTTCCAAATACAAAAATAAAAGAGTGCGGCGAAAATATTAAAAACTACCAGCATATTACATTCGCAAATATGTAGCCTAAATATGAATTTTAACTATCAAAGGAATTCAATTTTTACAGGTTTTGAAATTAAAATTGAACGAAACCCTTTGCAAATCAAGCGAAACGTTTCACCAATTTAGAAACCGAAAAATTTAGCAATTCACCGGTTCAAGCCTGGATTGGGGCTAACAACTTCTTTTTATATAAACATTTTTCTATACCGCGCTACCTCTCGGCAGTAAATGGCAAACCTACGAGAGTAAAACATTGCCTACAAGAAAATATTTTTTTCCGCGAAACTACTTGTGGTTAAAAAAAAACGAAATTCGGTAGACCTACCCATTTGTAAATATGGGTATGAAATGAATGGAAATTCTTCAGCGATAAATGTTGTAATTATTTTCAGGATTAGTATACCCTGGTGACCTATGTACCACTTTGAATGGTAACCACACATATGTGTAGGGTATTTATAGTCGGCTTAGACCGACTATAATTTTGATAATCCTAACTATCATAATAACACCTACCTTAAAATGTCCCTAATTTCAAATTGCTCATGTGATCTAACCTTCCCAACTGGTTTGTATTGAATAAGAAATATATTTTTTCAACAGTAAAAGTTGAAACAATCACTTGAATTTTGATGGCAAAAATAGCGTAAGTTTCATTAAATAGGCTCTAGTTTTTGAGATTTAAAATGTTTTTAAATTTTTCAAAAAATAGTGTAATATTGTATATTCTAGAGCTAATTTGTAAATACGGATGCCATTTTCATATATAATTTTATTTCAAGGAGGTACTATTGTAAAATTAATTATAATTTATAGACTTTTTCAATATCGCAATGAATAAAGCGAATTAATTTCATATTATCATATTGTGTATTTTATTTACAAAGGTGTAATATTTGAAAAATTAAAAAAATTCCTAAATTCGACAGTTCGATAGATTGCTTTGTTACGCGTCTGCCTCCATTCCAAAAATTTAAATCCGAAATGCATGTGAATTTTAAGATCACTTTAATTAAAAAAACTCCGAAAAATACAATAAAATTTTACTACACTTGAATAAGGCCAGTTCAAATTAATGATTAAAAACACAGTAAACCATGGATTTTTGAAAACTTTAGTACAACACATTTAAGAGTGGCTATTTTTATTATTATTTTAAAAGACCATTCTTCAAAATAACTTTAAAGAAATCCACGATAGCATTTAATAGAATCCTGACAGCAATTATTTAAAAGAAATGGCATTATTTACTATCAGTTTCACTAATATAGTAAACTGACCATTATTTATCATTTTCTACTGTTTAACACTCTCTTTAAAGGATATCTAATTTAAAAATGTTGACTTTTTATAACTTAATCCTTATTTTAATTATCCCTGATGCACATATCGGAAAAATGTTATAATTTAATTGTAGGGGATTGCAAGGACAATGTTTGGTTAGTTTTGATACCATCATTTTGTTTTTGTAGACTTCTCAACAAGAACCCTTCTAAAATCTCGAAAATGAAGAAAGTTCAACAGAAAATTAAATATTATTTTGCTGCATCACAGCGTTTTTTTAACATTAGTCAAATTTAATCTTCGATCAAAAACATTATTTGGTTTCTTATACTTTCAGAAAAAAAGGGAAAAATTATGCAGATGAACATCAAAACCTCATAATCTCTTGTCGAATTAGTACAGACTTAAATGTGGCTTTGAACATATTTATAAATATCTAAATCCATTGAATTTGAATGCAACGAATGTCTTTACACAGTTAAAATAAAATGTTAGATCAATTCCATTGATGTCCAACATAAAATAAAAACGAAATGGGCATCATGGATAAGAATAGCAAGGATAATATAAACAAGATATAAAAAATTTAACTTTTTTAAATTAGATAATCTTTCTAGAGTGTGTTAAACGCTCGATAAAATGCTTGTTAACGGTCATTTAACAATTAATGCAGGCTGGATTTCAGTATCCTTGATTAAAAAATATTTTGATTGAGGTACTCTTTAAATTAGTGACGTGGACTATATTTGTGGTTTTCAGAGTACAATTTATTTTGTGAAAATTTAAGAATTTGTTATACACCACCAAATCGAAAATAATTATTTGAACCACTTCTGGTGAAGATGGATTAATATATTATATTAGCCAACTTAGGCCATTATGTAGATCCAAATAATTTAATGATGTATTGCCGAAACCATGGATTTAATTCAAGTCAATTCTATGCCAATTTTTAAATCGTTAGATATTATTTGAATCTAATAGGTTCTGAAGAGTTGTCGTGTTAAAAAGAGGACATTCAAAATAGGAAATACCATTAAGTGTTTATTTCTCTGTAGGTGCTGACGGATTTAAGCATTTAAGTTTCTTTCTTTCCAATTTTTAGGGAAGCCCCTACGGGTTATCTTGAAGGCCAAAATTTAAACAAGACATCTTCTCTTTCTTCAGCGTATCGCTAACTTGAGAGATTTCCTCTTAGATATAAAGGTTTGGTGATGACAATCGTTTTCCGGTCTACCTCTCGTTCTCGTATATTGTCGTCTGGCTCGTACACAATCTGAACGCAATTATGCTATCTCTCTATTCCACCAATTGACTGGTTGCTTGCTTGCGTTGTGTTTCCTTCTCACTATTGACTCATCACTTGCATGGGAAATTTCGTTCACGAATTGATCCGCCATTGATTCGGGTGAGCCAATCAGATTCATATCTTCTATTGCAGTTTGGAATATAGCTTTATCAAGGGGGTTGACCTTCCAGACAACTAGCTTTGATTTGTTCATATTGATAAGTACGGATGATTTCTCAATTGCTAGATCTATTGTTGTAGCACAGTGATCATTGTGAGTGTATTGATCAGACAAGCTCCAGTTAACTCGCCCTGCAATGCTGCTACTGGCGAAGTTTATGTCAATAATTGATACCCTATCACCCCTACTGAAAGTTTGTTCATTTCCTGTGTTCATCAATATCACGCCAAGCACCGAAATCGTATCCATCCTCCATTAAAAATAAGCAAGTATACATTAGTGTAAAGTATGTATATATAATACGGATTTATATCAATCGCATCTGAGACAACTTAGTCGACAATGGTTTCGAATTCTCCTATTGTGTATCGCGGTGGAATATAAGATCTATACCCTGATTCTTCTGTCATAGGCCTTTTGGCAAAAAGAGCGCCAAGCTACGTTTAATCGCAGTTTAGGCAAATACGTATTGGGATTTCTATTGGAATCCTTGTTAGAATACTTGCTGGAATTCTTATTGGAATACTTGTTAGAATACTTGCTGGAATTCATATTAGAATAATTTTGGGATTACTAGTTGGAATTCATGTTGGTATTTTTATTTTGCTGCAATATACATGCTTCAGGTTCAGGTATAAGCATTGGGTGGGATCAGTGTTTTGGCGAGAGTCTGCAAAGACTCAGAGAGGGATCAGTGTTTTTGCGAGAGTCTGAAAATGATCGGAGAGGGATCAGTGTTTTTGCGAGAGCCTGCAAAGGCTCGGAGAGGGATCAGTATTTTTGCGAGAGTCTGCAAGAGATGCAGAGAAAAAAAATTCATGTAAACGTATCGCAGGTACTTGAAGATTGTGGGATATTTTTTATGTTGACCTTTTTAATTGTATCAGAGGATGGGATCGTTTTTTTTTTATATAACCATTTTTAGTTAGAACAAAGGTTCATGCAACCGTAATAAAAAAAATGGGATTGTTTTTTATATTGACCTTTTTTTAGTTAGAAGAAAGGTATATGCAGCCGTCATAAAATTTCTAGTTTATGACGTCATTAAAAAAGGTAATAAAAAGGTTTTCTATTGGTTTTTTATTGATCGTTTTCAAGAACAAACATGATCCTTGAACCTGTCATAAAATGTCCGAAACTGAACTGTCAATTTAATGTGAACGTGTCTGTCGCAGTGTGGGATCTTTTTATATTGACCTTTTTTTAATTATTACAATAGAACAAAGGTAAATGCAACCGTCATAAAATTTCTAGTTTATGACGTCATTAAAAAAGATAATAAAAAGGTTTTCTATTGATTTTTCTATTTATCGTTTTCAAGAACAAACATGATCCTTGAACCTGTCATAAAATGTTCGAAACCGAACTGTCAATTTAATATGCACCTCTCTGTCGCAGTGTGGGATCTTTTTATATTGACCTTTTTTAGTTATTACAATAGAACAAAGGTAAATGCAACCGTCATAAAATTTTTAGTTTATAACGTCATTAAAAAAGATAATAAAAAGGTTTTCTATTGATTTTTCTATTGATCGTTTTCAAGAACAAACATGATCCTTGAACATGTCATAAAATGTTCGAAACCGAACGGCCAATTTAATGTGCACCTGTCTGTCGCAGTGTGGGATCTTTTTATATTGACCTTTTTTGTTATTACAATAGAACAAAGGTAAATGCAACCGTCATAAAAATTTAGTTTATGACGATTTGTATCATATCGTGTTATTGAATGGTTATTGTTTTTTTTTTTAATTAAGGGTTGAGATCGTTTTCGATAAAATACATAATCCCTGAAATGTCCGAGTTCGATTAGATTTTCTTTCTTTTGGAATCAGTTACAAATCGCTCCTCCGCGTAACGTGTGCATTGAGTAAATTGCTTGTAAAATTTTATATAAAGTTTAAATAAAGTGTTAAAAAAATATTATTTTTTAAATCGAATTAAAAAAATAAAATATTGTTTATCAATTTTTTTTTTTGTTAAATTTAAAACAAAATCAATAAAAACAATACAAACATGTTCCTGTGTAATAAGTGTAACGAAATCTTCAGTATCTTTTTAAAACCGAAGCATGAATCCGAATGCAATGGCGAGAAATTGGCATTCAGGGACTATGACGCTCGCAGGGCAGCAGCAGCACCTAGCAGCCACCAAGCATGCATCATGCAGTTCATGCAATTCAAGCATTATAAGTATCTCTGATGATGAAGATGAAATTAGATGCAACCAACCATCATCATCTAATATAAATAAGAGAAATGCTGCTCCAATTGCTAACCAACCCAAAAGGAGAAGAATAATATTTGATGACAAATATTGCTCTATTTGTCACATTAGCATTCCGATGAATCGAATAAGGAGAAAGCTGCAACATTTATTAGTGAAAATGTTTTTCTAATATCACCCCGAAATAACAGGGTATGTCGTCATTATAAAATTGTCAGCAATTTAAAAAATGAAATTTGAGTTGAAAAATTTTGTTATGATTTGAAAGGCTTTTTAAAAAATATTGTTCAAACTAATATTATTGAGTTTTAATATTATTGAGTTTGAATGGAGAATATGTCAAAACCAATAATGAAGAAATGGTTATGACATTAAAACATTTCTCAATTCCGTTTGTATGCATATATAATATAGACGAAATTGATTCAGTGTTAAATGCATTTTTGGATGAATTAATTAAACAGACCAGTGAATTTCAGGAGGACAGCGGATGGGCTGTAGCAGAATTTAAATTCTTAGAATCCAAAATTCTGAAATTGCAACACATACCAGTAGGATCTTATATTTCTTTACCAGCTGACATAAATGCAAAAGCAGTAACAACTGTACTCGCCGCAATAGCTAGCATAGATGACCGGCCAGAAAGAATGTGTAATTTAATTAATCCACAATATTATAAAATCAATGATATAAGCTCCGATAAAATTCGATATGGAGGTTTTATCATTGATTTTTAAGATATGAATTTTCCAACAATGGTAAAGGATATTCAAATCTTTGAAAAAAACAATACACAATTTAGTATAAATGTGTATGAAATCAAAGATAAATCTGGAATTAAGGAACGTAAATCTGAAATAATTGGACCATCTAGAGCAACTAAAGAAATTTCCATATAAATTTGTTCAAAATAATGAGTCAACTATTTTTCATTATTGTCTCATAAGAGAAATGGAACGACTCATTAAAAAACAATTTACACGAAGTCATAAAGCCGGACAATTTTGTGATTTTTGCTTGAGCTATTATTTCACTGATTCCAAAAAACACAACCAAAAAGAATGTGGAAAAGTGTCAGCAAGATTTCCTGAATATGGAACTGTTGTGAAGTTTCAGCGGTTTGAAAAACAAATGTCTCCTCCGGTAGTATATGCGGATATGTAAGCAGTGTTGGTACCTTATCACAACACTATGCCAAGCACTGAGAACCCATCTCCAACAAAAGTACAACAACATCAAGCCTGTGCGGTTTCCTTTTACGTATGTAATACATTTAATTCAGAATACATTTAATTCAAAATGAACGTTTTACATATGAAGGTAATTAAAATATAATATAAAAATTAAAAATAACTGTCATTTAACTATTCCATTTTTTTCTAGGAAAGGATTGCGTCGAAAAATTCATCGATGGATTAGAAAATAAACTGAATATTCTCCATCAAAAATATTGGATAAAACCAGCTCAGGAGCAGTGCAAACTTTCGCCCCTTGATGAAATGTATCAGGATCTGGCAGAATGTTGTGCGTGCGAGAAGCAAATACAGGATGCTGAACGACGGACATTTTACAATTTTTTTACTGGTGAATACGTGCGACCAATTCACGAAAAAGGTAAAAAAACCTTTAATTTTAGATATCCTTTTTTCCTGTTATTTTTCATAATTTATCACGTTATGATATACATTTATTTATTAAAAAATTGGGTGGTAATTTAAATGATATCCCATGTAATAAAGAATTGTATATTGCAATAACAAACAAAATTATGGATGGGAAAAATCTTAGATTTAATATTAATTTTATAGATTCAAATAGGTTTCTAAATTCTAGTTTAGAAAAATTTTAAATTATTAAAACATGAGCATGCTACTGTAGATAAATTTGATCTTTTGAGGAGGAAGAGGGTATTTCCTTATGATTATTTGAGTAGTTTTGAAGTTTTAGCCTACAATAGACAAATTGTATAATTCATTAGACGGCAGGGCGTGTACTAATGAAGACTATGCATTCGCTCAGAAAGTGTGGAATACATTTAACTGTAAGACGTTACGAGAATATATGCTATTATATTTGGAAAGTGATGTACTGATGATGTACTGATCTTAGCAGATGTTTTTGAAAACTTTAGAAACATATGTAAAAAAAAATTATAATTTAGATCCGTGCAATTATGTCACAGCTCCTTCTCTGTCTTGGGACGCAATGCTTAAGCTAACAAAGGTAGAATTAATTAGCGATGTTGAAATTCACAATTTTCTAAAAGTAGGAGAGCGTGGCGGTTTAAATCAATGCACTCACAGAATATCAAAAGCTAATAATAAATAATTGACAGCTGAATTTAACACCAGTAAAAAAGAAAATTATTTGGCATATGTAGATGCGAATAATTTATATGGATGGGCAATGTCGCAAAAACTCCCACTCTCTGATTTTAAATTTTTGACAGACACAGAAATTACAGAAATAGATTTTTTACACTATCTTGTAATGATTCTAATGGATATATACTAGAAGTAGATCTAGTATATCCCAATTACATTCATGATAGTCATAATTGCTTACCGTTATGTCCGGAAAATAAAATTCCCATGGGAGGAAAAAACAATAAACTAATTGCCGACCTTCACGATAAAGAAAAATATATAATTCATCTAAAAAACTTGCAATTATGTTTACAACATGGATTAATTTTGAAGAAAACTCATCGTGTTTTAACATTTAAACAAAGTTCGTGATTGGAACCGTACATTAACTTAAATACAAAAAAAAGAAAGACCGCTACTAATAAATTGAGAAAAATTTCTATAAATTAATGAATAACGCGGTGTATGGAAAAACTATGGAGAATGTTGAAAAGCGAAGGGATGTTAAATTACTAACGCATTATCAAAATCGACAAAATTCTGAGCGGTATATAAGGCTTATAGCTAAGTCAAATTTTAATAGTATTGACATTTGTAGTGATGAATTAGCCGGAATTGAGTTGACAAAATTAGAGATTTGTTACGACAAACCAATTTATGTAGGCGTAGTGGTTTTAGAACTTTCAAAGTGGCTGATGTACGATTTTTATTATAATTTTTTGAAGAATAAAAGTAAAAACATCGAAGCCATATATATGGAAACAGATAGTTTTGTGCTGTCATCTTCTGATAATATTTACGATATAATAAAATCAAATCCATTGCATTTCGATACATCAGACTACAATGAAAATAATCAGTTCTATATTAAGCCTCAAAATAAAAAAGTTTTGGGTCTAATGAAAGATGAAAATGCTGGTCGGATAATGACTGACTTCGCAGGATTGAAAGCAAAAGCATATGCGTACATAGTTGAAGACGAAACTGTTAAAAAGTTAAAAGGTCTTAAAAATTCAATAGTAAGAAATATTGACTATAGCGACTATGTAGAGTGTATTAGAACCAAAAAAACATTCTATGGACAACAGAGGGTTATTAGAAGTAGATCTCATCAGCTTTATACAGAAATATCTAATAAAATCAACCTTAATTACAAAGACGATAAACGGTATATATTACCTGATGGAATATCTACATTAGCATGGGGTCACTACAAAATATCCGATACTTTAAATTCTATGTAAATAACCTGCATATATATATTTATAATTGTATAACTATATAAATAATAAATTATTTAAATTAAATATATGTCCATATCATTTTTTGTTAATTATATTTGTACTATTTTATTGATGACAATATACATTTAATAAGAAACAAAAATAAAATAAAACAAAAAAAGTGTTGTTTTTATATATTTATTTCACAGGTGGTGGATTCAAATGAAAAAAAAATATAATTTGTTTTTTTTTGGTATTCTTCGGTTTTTTATTGTCTTCTTTTTCCTACATTGATCGACTTTGTGCACATTACTACCACAATAGTTGCAGTTAAGCAAGAGTTTATATCCTTTTCTAAACCAATCCATTTTGTTTATTAATATCAGTATTCTATATGATACCTTTGTAATAGGCAATTACAAAATGATTAATATTTCTAATGATAGATCTTTTTATACCATTCTCATTTTTTTTTATTTAAGCAACTGATTTTTATTAATCCAGGTATTATGAGTGTCATCAAATCCTAGCAACTTAATAAATACTTTATTCCCTTTCCATTTCAAAATTTTTTCAATGAGATATGAATCTTTATCTCCAACTCTTTGAAGTTCATATACATAAAATGAACCTTGAATTATATTTCCCTTATAATCTTTTAAATTGTGTAAAAAGTGACTTATACTGGTTTTGTTATTTTGACCATGTGAATAGTAAATATTTCTGCAGACCAATTTGGTTCATATCCCTTAAAAAATATGCCCTTATATTTACTTTTTCTAACGTGATATTTTATATAAAATATATGCTTAGGAAATACTTTAGGGAAATTATAAACTGTTTTAAACAACATTTTTTCATTTCTTTTAGTTATTTCAATTGGTTTCATTTTTATAGTTCTGTGACATGTGGTGTTGTATTCATTTAACAATTTTTCTACAGAATTAATCCATTTATAGTTGCCTTCCATACTAAATATTTTCCACATTTTCCTTTCACATATTGATGCTTTCATATGAGTATACGTATGTTAATGATTAATATTATATTGATTCATTAGATTTTTGAATTCTTTATTAAAAAACTCTTTTCCCTGATCAGATTGAATATTTTTCGGTGAAACTTTTGAATTGTTTAATATGATTGACATTGCTGAAGTGACGTCATGCGATTTTTTTGTTTTAACTGGAATGCCATATGCAAACTTAGAAAAATTATCTATAACAGTAAGTAAGTATTTGTAACCATTATTTAGGGATTGATACGGAATCATTTCTACCAAATCAATTTGCCATGTATCGTTTAAACCTTTTTGTATAAATCTTCGTCTAGGGAAATTTTTTCTAGCAGATCTATGAATTTCATTTACTACTGCTTGCTTAGACATGTTAATATATATATTTATATTGTTTCAAAAAATAGAATTTATTTTATATTATACAGTTGTCTCTTTGGATTTTGTTATTAATTTATATTGTTTTACATCATTTTTTATTTGTTTTTGCATTTTTTTGGAAATTTCATAACATAATCTAGTTACCTCTATTTTAATATCTTTATCATAAATTCCAGTCAATTCATTTAATTGTACATCATTTTTTTTCGTTCAAAACATTTTGGAATAAACTTATTAAGGTAAAAATTATAAATTTGCTGTTGTAATATTGAATTCCAACAAAGAAATGATGATACAAAAATTCCAATACGTATTATATTCGTCCAGGCGTCATTGTCTATTTCAGCAATATGTCCATTTTGTTTTAAAAAAAAATGTACACCTTCTATCACCTTTTCGATACTTAAATTCACAATTCAAATTATGTAATGTGGGATGATCTAATATTGTGTCTGGAGAAAGAAACTTATGATGGTCCAGTTTTAATTGTATGTATTATTTGTATGCCATAAGATGTATCCATTCATCTCTTTCTAAACCAATGAAATTTTTCTTGTTACATTGAATCCATATCATTGGTTTAAAGTTCCGCGTTGTTGAAAATGCACACTTAATTTTTATATTAGCACTGATATAGTTTTCCAATCCAAATATAATTTCATGTTCCTGTCTCTTACTTACATTACGAATAATACTTTTATTCTCCTCCTGTTGATCCATCTTTTGAAACAAACCAAGGCACACTATATTATTTCTCAGTTCAAAATTTATAAATAGTTCAGTTAGTAAATATCATCAAATTTAAAATAAACGCAGTTGAGAAAGAGAAGTCTGTCATAGTTGATTTTCAATACGTAACCGGAAATGGTAACCAAGTATTCATTAAAGAGTTGACGTATATGAGTGGAGACTCAGTAATACCTAACTACTATCTTTTTAAATCTCCGTATTCATACAATGAACTAGATAGTGCTTCGAAACGGAGACATATGTTCTGTAAAAGACAAGTTAACGGACTGGATTGGACCGTTAGATTCATCGATTATTTAAACGTATCAGATATTTTGGGATCTCTTAAGAAATATAATACTATCTTTGTTGTATGACGACATAAAAAAGATTTCTTAGAACGATTTGTATCTTCAAAAGTAATTAATATTAATCTTGATACGAGTTTACCAGACTACTTTACAAATTGCCATTCGATACAAATGCGCTCTAAATAATGTTTTTAAAATATTCGTACACTTGGAAAAAAACTACTTTTGTTCTAATGAATATTGTGAAATTCTGGTATAATATTGTGAAATTATTACATAATATTGTGAAATTATTACATTACATAATGAAATTATTATATAGTAAATATATACAAAATAAAATTCTTTTTTTATGTTTATTTTTATATATATATATATATAACATGAGTTCTGAATGCTAGGTCGATTGATTTTAGTCCAGTTTTGAATTTCATCGAAGATACACGTAAAATAATTTACAGTCAGGATGGATCTATTGACTGTCAAAAGTTTTGTTGCGGGCTTCAGGGGTCTTTTGTACTTGCCTTTATTAGTGAAACCGTCAGTGACAATATTCCCTCGAAGTCCACAATTCTTTCCTAACAATTATTATTAAATAAAAATGCAAGGATGTTTTAGACTTGCTTTATACTTTTTATTTATTATTTTTAAGTATTTTACAAGTTTGAGTTTAAATTGAAAACACGTCTGCACTCTAAGGCAGTTAAAATCATAATGCTTAAAAACTAAACTTAACCTCTACTCATCACCTCGGTATCGTGCGACTCACGAACCCCTTGCTTATACTTATTTCTTAAAAGACAACTCATAAATGCAAGCAAGCATATTCTTAAATCTACGTACTACTAAAAACCTCATGAACCCCACATCGGATATTACTAATGTGGTGAAATCATTAACTGTGAGAAAATTCCATTGTGCTAAATTCTTAATTGGTTCCCATGCTGGCGTTAATCTTGACTTAAATTACAACCAATGCTTTTGTTGTTGCTTTCAAACAGACGGCACACTTGCTAGCGTGAGTCTCGGATCAAATTGCAACCAATGCATTTTTCGTTGCTTTTAAGCAGACTTAATTTTATCTCCTGAAAGTATGCACTCATAAACATTATGTACTTGTTCCAGTTACGTCGTAGACGTTATGTTAGGTTAACATGCATCTGTTATTGTGCTTTTATATTTGAACTTTATGTGCATACTGGTTATGCGCAGGCTTTCTTAAATACACAAAAAAAAACGTTTCTGATTCACAACATTCTTCCCCCTTATTTTAAGAAAAAATTATTATTAAAAAGAATAATAGTTTTTTCTTTTACATCATTAATATTTCAATATATTTCTTAATTTATTTAACTTACAATAATATTTAAAATCAATAATTATTTATCATATTATTATAATTTATTTTACTTATTTTCATTTTAAGAATCTTATTAATGCTTATCTTCGTTACTCAATTACTTTATTAATGGTCGCAGTTTTAGTGATATTTATATACTTTATGTAACGCTAAAAAGAAAAATGTATAACATTACAAGTCACTGAACGTTGCAATTGACAAAGCAGTAGTTGATCAAGTTACCGCTTTGCAATCGCTGCGTTCCGTGTTGCTCTGTTGTTTTTCTTGTTTATTCATCTAAGTCATTAAATGCTTTAATTTGTGCAACGATTTGTTTTCTTTTAATTTTTTTGTTTTGCGATATTTATTGAAAATAATTCATTTGATTTTTATTTTAGTTGTTGAATATGTCTTTAATTATTATTTATATTTATACTTTTCATATAATTAATTTATTTTTTTTTTTTTTTAAATGTCGTTAGACAGTAATTTATTGAATAATAATTGCTTGCTGCCCAACTATCTACCTCCAAAAACAAACGCCTAATGTTGTCTGAGTCTGACTTCCTAATTATACTTCAATGGAATATAAAAAAAAATTATACACAATAAAACCCTGGTCCTGATGTTCTTGGTACTGACTGCTGCGACTCTTCTTCGGTCAGGGGTTTCTGCGCTGGCATAGATTGTGGTGCCGTTGTTATTGCGTTTATTTGCTTTGTTGTCGTTCGTGGACTTGCAGTTGGCGTTGTTGGTTTCATTTCTCTTTTTAATGTATTGCGCGATGAATTGTTTCTTTGGAGCGGTGGCTGTTGGATTGGAAGTTTCTTCGACTTTTTTTCAAACTCGTTCATTTTGGTTGCTTCCACATCGACGGATGCAATTTTAGATTTATTCCTACTAATTTTATCATTTTTGTTGTTAGATTTCTTTTTACATAGTTGATGGTACCGCAAATATACCACATACGCGGTCAATAACAATATTAGTGCCAAAATTACTATCCCGAATGATATACCGGTGTTTTTTATATCATTTTGGCGGTTGAATAACTCCTTTCGTTCTTTATTATAATCTATTTCTGCTAACAGATCGTCTAAATTTCGCTGACCGTCCTTTAGTGCTGATCTCATTTCACTGTGGTCTGAAACTAAGATTGGTAGTGGTATAGCTGTTACATTTGGGGTAGGGAATGATGACCAGTTTCCTTTCAGGATTTTAAGAAAAGTTGTGTGGTCTTCTTTTTTGTATGTTACTTCCTCGTTGGTAATTTGTGTATGTTTATATGGTAATATCAATTCCTGATTATGAAGATCACATGCCTCGTTAACCGACATCCAACCTAGTCCAGATAATGTTAACGTTGCCATGTTAGTGCCGCATACTGCTTCGAATTTTGTTGGTGTTTCAAATTTATATAACCAAGTGTTTGGAGACCATAGCTTCACGACCAAACCGGAACTCTTCTTGATCGCAACGTGATTGCAATTGTCTGATGGAACTGTTTTGTGTTGTATTAGAGTCACTTCGCAAAGTTTGTTGCTGTTTGTTAGTACTGTGCCGGGTCGTTTGCATAGTGTGACCTCCTTATTCATGATCTGGCTGATAGTTATGCATTTATCGTAATCAGCAGTTGTTAATCCTATGAATTTACTTCGGTCTTCAGCTTCCGCTAAGTAGTCGTATGTCGTCTTAACCAACGCGTCCCATTCTTTATTAATGTTGGTGGGTATTGGATAGACTCTGTATAATGTGAAAATCAAATCGTCAGCCAACGGTGATTTGATGACGATCGTAAGACTGTCAGCATCCGGAAAAACGCGTACGGTGGAGGAATGATGCATTTCAAATGATTGTTGTATGAACCAATTGGCCTTTCCTCTTAGAGTTAATTTAGCAAGCATTTCATTCAGCTCCCTCTGATCAATAATCGACGGATGCAGGCGTCCCTTATATAGATCGTCTATTACAGCCATCTCTATTAATTGTTGTACTTGTATTTCAATCAGGTTTGCATTTATCGTTGTTTGTATTTCTAATAAATGCATTAAGAATAGTAGTTTGTCGATTTAATTGTTTATATTCGTATGAATAGCTGTCTGTTGTGCAATAGTTTTGGTAAGTTCTTTTTGTACAGGTTCTACTCATTTCATTGAATCTAATAATGGTTTTGCCAACTTATTATAGTTGGTTGACATTACCGTTATTTGTTTTTGCATAATTTTGTAGGTTTTGCTTTGATTCTGGTCAATATTCTTTAAATGTTTATATATAGTCTGCTTGTCTTTGTTGTCCATCACCCCAAATGCCCAATTGAGGCCTTCGCCAATGAAATTTAGAACTCGTCTCGGACGTCTGCTCCTAACTGTTCGCCTTATTATTTCTTCATTTTTTTTTAAAGTGGTAATAATAGATTTTGTTTCCTGGGTTACTGCTTTGCATTAGCTTTTGATGTTCATATCAGGCATTTTTACACGCATCTGCTCACACATCTCCTGCGTTGTCTCCGCATAATTATTTGTTAGTTCTAAAAATTCGGTTAATTGCAGTGGTTTGAAATTTGCAATTATTGTCCATTCGTCACTATAAAATAACGCATCCGTTGTCTTCTCAAAGAAGATTCTTGTGTCGTTAATTTCTGTCTGTTTGATATTGACTGTTTCTCCCGCGGCCAACATCAGGACCAGTACCAATATAAAACTCATTTTCCTATTACGTTTACTCCCTATCGTAAAGAAAAACAATTGTTTAGGATACAATATTATCAAATTTAATCAAAGGTTTATTTTTATATTCCTATTGTCAACTGTTTTTTTTTTATCGTTAACATCAAAGTTCATAATAATAATTATTACAATTGCTATGCTGATACATGTTAATTAATTTTTGTTGCATTATACATTCTTCTTGACAAAGTAAGTTGACCCTTATGATTTCTAATGCTAAATGTGAATACCATTATTGTTATTTTGTGTCAAAATATTAATTTTGTCTTTTAAATTCCTTTTTCTATAATTTTGAATTCAAACGCGGTAAACCTTTTTTTTTTCTCTATGTATGCTTATAATTGTATTTAACTATATGATTCTACATATGAATCAAATAAATTCGTGTTGGTGAATATGATTCTATTTGTATGTGCTAGAATTTGGTGTTGTCTCAACTAATGTTGTACTAAACAAAATGCAATTTTGCTTACTTCAACATTTTTACTTTTAATAAGTTAAAGTTTTAATAAATAAGTTTAAGTTTTTTCTGGATTTTGCCCAGCTTATGTACAGATAAGGACGGATCATATTCGTACCTTTTGTATTTATTTTTCTGGAGTCGACTCTTGTTTTTAAAATTTATTTTATGTGTCGTTTTAATTGTGTGTTTATTCTGAACGTGTTAACATCTTCATAATGGCTGGTAAGAATTTTGGTGATTAGCTAAAATTATTTAAGAAGTATAATAACTTTAACTACTCCCCCTGTCAGATAAGTGTGAATACTTCAATGAAGAGGCTTGCAAGGGATATTTGGCGGAACAAGCCTCAAGGAGGAACGAGTTAGAACTCGCTCGTATTCTCGACGCTGAACGTAACCTAGAGCCGGCTCCTGAGTTTAGGCCCATTCTGGTTACCGTACATTATTCTGATCGAGGTAAGTTATTATTTTTTTTTATATTAAAAACGATTAATAAATTAATTATTTATTTCAACTATGTATTTATATTTTTTTTTTCTCTTGGCAGTCCCGCACGATGCCGGTTATGCCCCTCGCCTTTACGAATACCTGTATGCCGACCCACCGGACGGCTCAGACGGCGATTCTGGACCGAACTCCATTTCATTTAGTTTTTGTACCGAGTGGGAGGAGTATGTGGGTCGGTTGAGGCGCGATGCAGAGGTCGAACGCGTTTTGGAGATTGCCAACGAAGAACGTAGGCTCATGGCCCTCTGGGAAAATAACCCTATTGGTTACCTTGAAGAATATATACAAGAGCTACAAACTAATTGTTGGGAGGATGAAGATAGAGATGGTCACCAGGTTGGTTACAAGCTCAACAATTTAATTTTGGCGTTAAGGGGTAGCCAGAGCCTACTCGACTTCCTGGCGGTTTGCCGGGAAGTGATGTGGTTGGATGCAACCATTGGTGCATATTTCACTACGCTATGACTACCGCCGTCAATCCGGTACCTATTATCATTGAAACATTAAAAGAAAACTAAGTTATACGAAAATGAAATTGTACAGAAAAAAAAAAATAAAATAAAGTAAAATAAATAAAGCATATTGCTTTGTAACTAAAATATTTTAGTTTAATTTCTTTAACCGTATGTTTGTTGTTTTTTTTTTTATATACTTATATATATATTTTTTTTCAATAAGCTAATCGCATAAAAATGTTAAAATGCATTTTTGCGCATGCATTAGCGCATGTTGTACATGCTTGTTGTGGTTAGCTTGTCGTTCTCATTGTCTTTTGAGATAGTGTAGTTTTTTATATAAAACTTATAAATACCTTGTTTATCGTTGCCTAGCTGGTCCCTGCTTTACTGAGCTAGTGCCGTGGCTTAGTTTTGCTGAATTGCATATTTTTTTTTCTTCTTTTTTTTTTGTTTTTTTTTCGCTTATAACTACACATAAATTCCTCACTTCTATCTCCCCTCCCCGGTAGTGTGCGATATGCTAACCTATATCTGTATTTTAAGTGCAATGATCTTTCTGTCGTTTGTTTCCATAAACAATGCTCTTGACCATGAAAGTGAAGCACTGACCTACCCCAATTATAGTGACAGTGAATAATATTTGTTCGTTCAATTGTGTATTACTTAAGAGTTATATGCTTTTAACAAGTTATTATGGAATTTTTTTCTTTTTCCCTTGATACAGATTACTGTTGTCACAGGACTTATTATCGAAAGGACAACATAGGGTCCTACCCAGATTGGTGAAAATTTGTTTTTCCTATTCTGGTTTTTTAATAAAACTTTATCTCCTTCCTTAAAAACTACCGTATTTAATGTATTATCATAACTTCGTTTAGATCTTTCCTTAGCTTTTTCTTGATTTTGTCTGACTATCTCATGTGTACGCTGTATTTGGTATTTTAATACCTTATTGTAATCTTCACTGTTATAAATTGGTGAACATTTTCGTTTTAGGTTGGTTGGCATGTCAAATTCAAACCCGTATAAAGTACGACAAGGCGTTTGCCCTGTTGACATATGCACTGTGTTATTGTGCACATGCATTGCCGAATTCAACCATTGGTCCCAGTTGGACCCATCCTCTTTTGCAAAACATCTCAAATACTCCGCTAAAGGTCTGTGACTTCGTTCTAACGAGCCATTCGCCTGCGGGTGATAAGGTGTTATATGCATTTTTTTAATGTTTAATAACTTGCACGTGTCTGAAAATAATTTTGACACAAAATTTGAACCATTATCTGTAATTAAAATTTTCGGAATATTATAACGCGTGATAATTTCCTCGTAAAAAGCTTTGGCTACTGTGCTTGCTTCCGCGTCTGGGATAGCTACGCAGCACATGTATTTTGAAAAATCGTCTTGAGAAGTTAAAATATATTTATTTCCTGACACTGTTTTAGGTAAAATTCCTGCCAAGTCCATATAAACCTTATCGAATGGACGTGTTGGCGTATCTGTCAAAACCATTGGCATTTTTGTTAACTTTGAACTTTTGTTCATTTGGCATTTAGGACAGTTTCTAACATATTCTTTTATTTGTTTCTGCATTCCCCTCCATTTAAATTGTATCTTAATCCTAAAGTATGTTTTAAGTGTGCCCTGATGGCCTCCTAGTGCTGAATCATGAAAATCTTTCATCACGTTTTAATTTCATCTGGATCAGTTAATATTTGAGCTGAATTCGTTTCATTATTTGTATCTATTATTGTTTCATCTACGACTGGTGTACTGATTTGTGGTTTTATTTTTGTGATTTGCTGATCTAAAATATTTTGTGTAGTTTTGGATCGTGTTTGTACGGCTGTAATATCTGGTTCTATATATGGAATTCTGCTTAAAGCATCCGCATTTAAATTCTTTTTGCCTGGTTTGTACATTATTTCAAAATCATATTCCGATAATTTGTGTCGGAAACGAGCAAGGCAGGATGTCTGATCTTTTAAATTTGCAATACATTTTAGAGGCTGATGATCTGTAAAAATTTTGAATGGTCGCCCTAATAGGTATGCTCTAAAATTCTTTGTTGCCCAAACAATTGCTAAAAATTCCTTTTCAATGGTAGAATATCGTTTTTCTGCCCCATTTAAAGTTCTACTTGCAAACGCGATCGGTCGGTCGCTTCCTACTTCACCTTGAGATAGGACTGCACCTACTGCTTCGTTACTTGCGTCTGTTGTTAGTAAAAAAGTTTTTGTAAAATCTGGATATGCTAATATTGGAGGTGAAATTATTGATTCTTTCAATTTAATGAATGAATTTTGACAATCGTCCGTCCATTTAAATTTAACGTCCTTTTTAAGTAAATTATTAATTGGTAAAGCTAACCTTGCCATATTGCTTATGAACTTTCTGTAATAATTAATTAATCCCAAGAATGCTTGTACTTCTTTTCTGTTTCTTGGTACTGGAATATTTTTTACGCATTCGACCTTAGCGGGGACTGGCAGCGCACCAAGTTCTGAACATTTATGCCCTAAATATACAACTTCACGACGTAAAAACTGACATTTTTCGGTATTTAATTTTAAATTATGGTCTCTTAGTTTCTGTAATACTTTACTTAATCTGTGTTCATGTTCGCTTATATTTTTCCCATACACAACTATATCATCAAGATATACAAAACAATCGATACCCTGTAACCCTGTTAAGATGTGATTCATTATTCTCTGGAAAGTTGCTGGTGCCCCTGTTAAACCGAAAGGCATCCTATTGAATTCAAAATGTCCATGTCCTGTACTGAAGGCAGTTTTTTCTTTATCACCTTCTTCTACTAAGACCTGATGATAGCCACTTGCTAAATCTAAAGTTGAAAAATACCGACTGTGACCTAATTGATCCAATATTTCATCTATTCGCGGGATAGGAAATACCTGTTTTATGGTTACGTCATTTAATTTAAGGAAATCTATGACAAGTCTCCATTTTTGGTTACCGTCTTTGTCGCTCCTCTTCGGTACCAATAGTAATGGTGAATTCCAGGGTGATATGCTTGGCGATATAATGCCAGCATCTAACATTTTGTTAACCTGTCTATTAATTTCCTCTCTATGTGTGTGTGGAAGTTTGTATTGCTTTTGGTTAATTGGTGGTTGATTCCATTGTGTTGTTATGTCGTGTTTAAGTATCGGCGTGTATAACAGTTCGTCACCGTCTAAGTGAAAAACATCGTGGTAAGAAATACAAAGATTTTGTAATGATGTGATTTCCTCCTTATTTAAGGATTCATCGATGTTAATTTTATCTAATAATCTATTAATCCTATTTTTTATATTCACTGAATTTATAGTATTTATTGTAGAATTGTTTGTATCTGATTCCCTATACTGATTAAAATTTGAAAATTTCGGTTTAAAATTGTTGTCTATTATAATGTCCTTTTCTGTAGCATTTAATACTGAGACATAAACTTTATTTTTATTAACATTCGATAAGCTTTCTCCCAAATATACTCCACGATAAATTTCTTGTTTATGTATTAATACAATTGGAATTTTTGTTTTTAGTGTAATTTCTACTATTTTTGCGGTTCTCGGCATGATTTTTATTTCATGATTGTAATAAATATTTTCTATGTCGGCTCGCGTTTTCATTGGTAATCGGATAGTGTGATTCTTTCCTTTATCGTAGAATGTTATGGTCTTATTAATTGCGTTTATTACGGATCTATTCCATATGTTATCCCGTCCTATTATTCCGTCTGCTGGTATTCCTTGTTTAAGAGATACTACATGCATTATTAAATGTAACCACTTTATATTACTGTGTTGTATATTGGTCGTGCCTAACGTCCTTACGCATCCACCAAAAGCCCCATTAAAATCTTTCTTACTATTTTTGTCAAATTCCGGTAGTTGTGTCATTGCACCTTCTTTTATTATGCTTGCATCTGCTCCTGAGTCTACTAGTAATATGAGTTTTCCATTTTTAGCTGCCTCGCAAGGTACTTCAATGAACACATCACTTACATTAGACAATTTGAAGCAGTCACCCTTTCTATTGTATATTTTGTTAATTCTCTTTTTATTTAATCTACTCAACTGTTGTCTGATTTTTTTATCATAACATGTTATAAAATTTTCAAACTTTTTCAACATTCCTGTAAACATATTGTTCACCTTTTGACCTAGTTGCATTTCTTCCCATACACATCTTTGCCGATTAGTTTCATCTGCTACTAATTTAATCATTTTTGCCCCTGCTATTATTGCTATTATCATATATATAAAGAAATGTATTAATGCAAAAATTACCATTGTCACTCCCTCACAATCAAACCACGGTGGATCAATATGTGTATCAACGGTCACTTCAGACGTCTGATTTGCAATATTTTCCTCCACCGGTTTTCTCTTATTTTTAGGAGTTTGGGTAGTTAATGTGATCACAGACCCTTCAGCCTTATGATTTACTATTTCTACCCTTTTTGACCTAATTTTGCTATTTTTAATGGGTCCCCAGCTTACTGGCCTTGGCTGGGCCCCTGGTACTTTCCCTTGTTTTGATCATTATTCTCCCTCGCCAGATAATCCCTCTTGGCGTAGCAATCAGCTTCTACATGACCAAGTCTACGACACCAATCACATTTTAAATTATTTCTAGGGGTATTCCCATTCCTATTGTTATTATTTCTATTATTATTATTATTGGTACGGTACGTAGTGTTATGTCCTGCTTGCAAATTGTTGTTTAAAAATTCCCTATTAACGACTGGATGGTTTTGTGTACGTCCAAACCCTTCCTTATTTTGAGCTTCTAATCTAATGGAAGCACACCTCCAACTAGATTCGTGCCCATATTTTAACAACTCTATACAAAACGGTGTGTTTTTCCGCGTAATACATTTGTCTCGTGTATGTCCTTTTTTCTGGAAAAAAGAGCATGTTGGTGGTATTTTTGATCCTTCTGTTTTATTTTGTGTTGATATTTTGTGATTTAGTGGGGTAGCTTGAAAATGATTGTTTTGAATACTATTCGTTGGACTGGTTACAGATCGTTGTTCGAAACTGTACACTTCCTCGGGGAACCTCGGACCCCCTTGAATTGTTATCTGGGCCTTTAATGCTTCATCTAATAAATCATTCAAGTTTTCTGCTTTGCTACTTAATAATAGAACCTTTATTGTCGGATCTTTTACACCTACCTTGAATGCTGTCAGAACTGAGTTTACTAGTTCCGTATTAAAAACATCTGTAGGTAGATTTTTATTTTTGTACTTTTAATCTGCTATTTCATTAGCGTTTGCCCATAATCTTTCTAATCTCCTTGCAAATGTTCTCAGACTTTCACCATCCGTCTGATATGCTTTTCTAATATTATCCTGAACCGAATCTAACGTAGTCATTTTTAAATATGTATTTCTTAGAACGTCAAATAACTCCTCTAAATCATTGAACTTTCTTGTGCGCACTAGATCATAAGCGTCACCAAGAAGATGCAGTTTGACACAGCTAATGAATTCTTCTTTGTTTTCTTTTGTAATTTTTAGACTTGCTAACTCACAAGCGTCCATGAATCTATCAAGTTCAGTTTTAACGGATGGTGATTCCGATCCCATAAAAAATGGAACCACACTTCCTACGTAATTCGATACAGTATCTAACGACATTCCTAATGTTGTTTCCGGTGCTGTTATTTTATCAAATTTACCTTCAATGTGTAATGCCTCCTTATGATATAATGATGTTTCGTGGGCTAGCTTAACTTCCGAATCTAAAAATCTGATTTTCGAGTCTAATTCCCTTACTTTATTATTTGCTTCTTCTAATGTTTCGAATTCTAGTCTGGGCTGTTGGCTCAGTGCTCGTTCAATTGATTCGTCCGAAATATCATAATGCTTAAAAACTAAACTTAACCTCTACTCATCACCTCGGTATCGTGCGACTCACGAACCCCTTGCTTATACTTATTTCTTAAAAGACAACTCATAAATGCAAGCAAGCATATTCTTAAATCTACGTACTACTAAAAACCTCATGAACCCCACATCGGATATTACTAATGTGGTGAAATCATTAACTGTGAGAAAATTCCATTGTGCTAAATTCTTAATTGGTTCCCATGCTGGCGTTAATCTTGACTTAAATTACAACCAATGCTTTTGTTGTTGCTTTAAAACAGACGGCACACTTGCTAGCGTGAGTCTCGGATCAAATTGCAACCAATGCATTTTTCGTTGCTTTTGAGCAGACTTAATTTTATCTCCTGAAAGTATGCACTCATAAACATTATGTACTTGTTCCAGTTACGTCGTAGACGTTATGTTAGGTTAACATGCATCTGTTATTGTGCTTTTATATTTGAACTTTATGTGCATACTGGTTATGCGCAGGCTTTCTTAAATACACAAAAAAAAACGTTTCTGATTCACAACAGTTTTTTAAAGGAGTTTGAAAATGTATTATTTGAGGATCATAAATTGGAAATTTTAGATCACATCGAATCTTTAAAACAATATCAGCATATGGAACAGGTGCATTCAATCAAACTTTTTATGCTGTTGTTGGTCTAAAAATAAAACAACATGCGGACCAGATACTTGCGAAATTTCCGACTTCAAGTTTACCTGTGGAAAGATTGAAAAACTAATGAAGTCAAATTTTAGAATTAGGTTTAGTACACAGATTAATTTAATTAAATAAATGAGTATATATAAAAAATAAAATCAAAATATCTTTCTTTCGTATTAGATATATAAAGATATATAAAATGTTTTATCAATTTATTCATCCATTCACAATGTTAATTAGCGGACCATCGGGTTCAGGAAAAACAACATTTTTGAAAAATTTGTTAGAAAACAGAGATATGTTGATTAGCAAGCGTATTAATAGAGTTATTTGGTGCTTTGGTGAAGAGCATGCAAAACCATCATTTAACAATATAGAATATATTAAAGGAATACCTGATAATTTCGAAAACGAATTAAATGAACCAGTCCTTATTATTTTGGACGATCTAATTATGGGGGCATTCAATAAAGAAATCTGTGAACTTTTCACAAAAGGATCGCATCATCGAAAGTTGTCTATAATTGTTGTAACTCAAAATATTTTTCATTAATCCTCTCATACTCGAGACATTTCATTAAATACAAAATATATTGTAGTATTTAAAAATCCTTGAGATAAACTTCAATTTCAGCACTTGGCCAGACAATTTTGTCCTGAAAATTCAAAAGAGTTGATGAGGATATATAAAGAGGTCACTGATGAACCACATGGCTATTTACTAATTGATCTTACTCAAAGCGTAAATGATCTTTTAAGATATCGAACAAATATATTTGACAAAGAGTTTTGTTATTGTTACTGCGATACAAGTGAAAATGGTTTACAAAAAGAATCTAAAGCGATTGAAGGAAAACAAGCATATTTTATACACGATCAAAAATGCTGATATCAAATTAAGGAAAGCTATATTAAAAAACGCAACTCCTGATCTTATTAAGGCAATTGCAGAAATTTCTAATAACACACTTAGAGGAAATAATAAATTAAAAACTAAGGATAAACAGTATTTAGAAAAGTATAAAAAAGAGCTTAGATGTCTGGCATGCTCAAAGCGATCACTGAGCTCGAAACGAAAAGTTCTTATTCAAAAAGGTGGATTATTACCAGAGCTTTTATCTTTGTTACTATCCGGAATAATTGGAAAATTAATTGAAAATGTCTAAATTAAAATTAAATAAAGTATTACTTATACATCCAAATACATATAATATGATCTTAAATGACTCTTCAGCATCAATATTTTTGAATATAAAACTGTACCAATATTCTCAAATAAAAATACAATCGATTTTAATAAAGTATTCAACAAGAAATGAATAAATATTTCTATTTAAAACGCAATTTAAAGATTCCTAAACAATTAGAAGAAAATAATCAAGGTGAACATAAAAACGACAAAAAAGACAATGGAACTCAGACAAGTTACTTTACTTTAATTTTCTTAATTTTACTTTAACTTTACTATATTTCCACTTCAACTTACATTCATTTTCTTTTACATATTTATAATATTTTAATAACATTAACATGTCATAAACTGCTGCGATCACTGGTTCTGTTACTCGTGTATATTATGTTGGCTGCATTTCAACTCTCGATTTCTTCTCACCTTCCCTGTATAGAATGGACAATAGCTGATGTTCTTCGTCTTGATGTTAATTGCTTGAAATCTTCTTGTCGTCGATATTATTTAATTTTTTCGTCTTCGATATTGCTTTGTTTTTCTGCCAAGTAAATCGTAATTTGTTGAGAGCGGATTTTAAAATGGATAATTTTGTAATCGTATATTTCTGGATCTTATTATAACTTGTCTTCCTCTAGCGAGTTCTTCTATCGATCAGGAATTAGTATCTTTTAATTATACATTGATGTTGTCGTGTTCATTTGACTTTGTTGTTTTAGTACAGGTTCGCATTCACAGCTAATTAAGTGTATATGAAAAAGCTCCTTCAACTTATAATATTAGAGTGTTGTTTTGTGCTATAAAATTGCCATTTTTTTAATTATATGTATGTAAAGATGTAAAATGTTGTTGTCTCATTATGGTACAATAGTCGCAACTTTGCATATTTTTCAAATTTCTACCTCCATATTTATAGTGTAGCTCCTTCTTTCTCTTAATAAATCATCTGATTGACGTCCAATTGTTGTCGTCCGCACCATAACTCTCACATGTTGTTTCATATGTCATTACATAACATTACCATTTCAGACCTTTTCCCAACAAAACTAAACGATCATCGTTGACGCTCCTGAATTGTATTTCTCTATTTTGTAATTCTTCGTTTTCCCTTCGTCTATTTGTTACTTCTTCGTCTCTTCGTGTACGTCTTGTCCATTTCCAGAACCAGGATCATTAACTAAATACTATTATTACTTTACATTATAAAATCTTTAAATTGTATAAATAATTTATTTTTAACATCCTCTATAACTTATTTCCATTTACGTTATCTTATATTAGAATATTGAATTACGTGTATATTTTATATATGTGTGTGTAAGTTACTATTATTTTACTACATGTTTATTTATACTTTTAAAATCTTTAGTGTCTACTATTGTTATAACCTAATTATTCTTTATACAAATTCATTAGGAATCAATGCTAGTCATTTTCAATAAGTAATATTTAGCTATGTATTCGTGCACTAATTTCCGAATTTAATCATGTTCTTATAATTCATTTTTTACTCCCTACTCCGCATTACTCTTGGTATGCATTATATTTAAACCCATTGGGCTACTATGCACTTTCCCATGACTCCTCTCCACACCATCTCGCACATGCTATCCGTTTATTATTATCTTTCATATTCATATTAATTTTCGTCTTTTTTCTTATTTTTTTTTTCAGTATACATTATAACATACAAAATAACGTATCTCATTTCATTTGCATTAGTGCAGTGGTTCATATCGTTTGGTTAAATGCCATTGAGGTACTGACCTATCTCAATTGTAGTGACAATTTAAATTTTATTTTACTATGTTATAGCTCATCTAATATACTCATGCTTATCACCTTATTCATTATTAACTGTTATTAACCTTTGATATTTTCTTACTCATAATATCTTAAATTACTTTACTCCTTTATCTATTTTCCTTATAAAACATTTGTTAGTACATGATTCAATGCTAGTCACCTTTAAAATTAATACATAGCTATTTCCTCATGCACTAATCTATTTCAGTAATATTAAACACCTATTCCAAAAAAAAAATCTTATATATGCGTAATTTATTCCATTCACCATTGTTTGCAGTATTATGCTTTTAACATGATCTACATTATGTATTATGATCATCATGAACTGTTTGTCACGTTATTTATTTCGTTATATTTTCTTCAAAATTGTATGCTTTTAATAAGTTGTTATGGAATTTTTTACCTTTACCTTTGATAGAAATCATTGTCGTTACAGGACTTACTATCGAAAGTACCTCGTACGGTCCTACCCAAATAGGTGAAAATTTATTCTTTCTATTCTGATTCTTTAACAAAATTTTATCGCCTACGCTAAATATTTTTGGGTGTAATGTGCTATCATAGATTTGTTTAGATTTTTCTTTTGCTTTTTCTTGATTCTCTCTCACGATTTCGTGTGTGCGTTGAATTTGGTATTTTAATAACTTGTTGTAATCATCGGTATTATATACTGGTGAACATTTTCGCTTTAGATTTGTTGGCATATCAAAGTCGTACCCATATAAAGTACGGAATGGAGTTTGCCCCGTGGACATATGCACTGTGTTATTGTGCACATGCATTGCTGAATTTAACCATTGGTCCCAGTTTGACCCATCTTCTTTTGAAAAATTCCTTAGATATTCTGCTAACGGACGATGGCTTCTTTCTAAAGACCCATTAGCTTGTGGATGATATGGCGTAATATGTAACTTTTTAATCCCTAATAATTTACAAGTATCTGAAAATAGTTTTGAGACGAAATTTGAACCATTGTCCGTTACTAATACTTTCAGTATATTATGACGTGTAATGATTTCGTCGTAAAATGCTTTTGCTACTGTGTTTGCTTCTGCATCCGGTATAGCTACGCAGCACATTTATTTTGAAAAATCATCTTGAAAAGTTAATATATATTTATTTCCAGATATAGTTTCCGGTAAAATACCTACAAGATCCATGTATACTTTATCGAATGGCCGTACAGGCGTATCAGTTAAAACCATTGGCATTTTAGTAAGCCTAGAACTTTTATTTATTTGGCATTTTTGACAATTCTTAACGTAATCTTTTATTTGTTTCTGCATACCTTTCCACTTAAATTGTTTTCTGATTTTAAAATATGTTTTCAAGGCGCCCTGGTGACCCCCTAATGCTGAGTCATGAAAGTCTTTTATAACAGTTTTAATTTCCTCTGGGTCGGTTAATAGTAGACTTGAGTTTAATTCGTTCTTGGTGTCTGTTGTTATTTCATCCAGTACTGGCGTGCTCACTTGTTGTTTGGTTTTTGAAATTTGATGATCTAATTTATTCTGTGTGGTCTTAGACCGTGTTTGGACCGCAGTAATATCTGGTTCTGGATGTGGAATTCTACTTAAAGCATCTGCGTTCAAATTCTGTTTACCTGGTTTGTAAGATATTTCGTAATCATATTCTGATAATTTATGCCTGAAACGGGCTAACCTTGATGTCTGATCTTTGAGATTTGCTGTGCTACGTAATGGTTGATGATCTGTATAAATTTGAAAATGTCGTCCTAGAAGATAAGCTCTAAAATTTTTCGTTGCCCAGACTATAGCTAAAAATTCCCTTTCAAGGGTGGAGTAATTTTTTTCTGCTCCATTTAATGCCCTACTAGCAAATGCGATTGGTCGGTCGCTCCCTACGTTGCCCTGCGATAACACTGCGCCTATTGCTTCGTTACTTGCATCCGTTGTAAGTAAAAAAGGTTTTGTAAAGTCTGGATATGCGAGAATTGGTGGCGAAATTATTGATTCTTTGAGTTTAATAAATGAATTTTGACAATCGTCAGTCCATGTGAATTTAACATCTTTCCTAAGTAAATTATTAATTGGTAATGATAATTTCGCCATATTGCCTATGAATTTTCTATAATAATTAATTAATCCCAAAAACGCTTGTACTTCTTTTTTATTTCTTGGCACCGGAATATTTTTTACGCATTCGACCTTAGAGGGGTCTGGCAGCGCCCCTAGTTCCGAACATTTATGTCCTAAATATATAACTTCGCGACGTAAAAACTGACATTTTTCTGTATTTAATTTTAAATTGTGTTCCCTTAATTTCTGCAATACTCTACTTAACCTAAGCTCATGTTCAGCTAAATTCTTTCCATACACCACTATATCATCAAGGTAAACAAAGCATTCGATACCCTGTAAACCTGTTAATATGTGGTTCATTATTCTTTGGATGGTCGCTGGTGCACCTGTTAAGCCAAATGGCATTCTGTTAAATTCGAAATGACCCAGTCCTGTACTAAAAGCTGTTTTTTCTTTATCTCTTTCTTCTACTAAAACCTGATGATAACCGCATGCTAAATCTAAGGTTGAAAAATATCTACTATGTCCTAACTGATCTAATATCTCGTCTATCCGAGGAATCGGAAATACTTGTTTAACTGTTACATCATTTAGTTTACGAAAATCTATTACTAATCTCCATTTTTTGCTACCTTCCTTACCACTCTTTTTTGGTACCAACAATAACGGTGAATTCCAAGGTGAGGTACTCGGCGATATAATGCCGTCATCTAACATTTTTCCTACCTGTCTATTAATTTCTTCCCTATGAGTGTGGGGTAGCTTATATTGTTTCTGATTAATTGGCGTTTGGTTCCACTGTGTAGTTATTTCATGTTTAAGCGCTGGCGTGTATGTTAATTCATCGCCATCTAAATGAAAAACATCATGATAAGAAACACACAGATTTTGTAAAGATGTAATTTCGTCTTTATTTAAAGTCTCATCAATTTTAATTTCCTCTAATAATTTGTTAATTCTGTTTGTAATATTTTCTGAATTTATGCTGTTTATTGTAGAATTATTGGTATCCGATTCTTTATACTGATTAAAATTCGAAAATTTTGGTTTAAAAGTACTGTCTATTATAATTTCTTTTTCTGTAGCATTTAAAATTGAAACATAAACTCTATTTTTGCTAACATTCGATATGCTTTCGCCCAAATATACTCCTGGAAAATTTTCCTGTTTATGAATTAAAACGATTGGAATTTTTGTTTTTAAATGTAATGATACAATCTTTGCGGTTCTCGCTTGAATTTTAATTTGTTGATTAAAAAAAATATTCTGTATTTCTGTCTGTGATTTCATGGGTAGTTTTATAATATGATTTTTATGTTTATCAAAGAATGTTATTGTTTTGTCTATCGCATTTATTGCAGATCGATTCCATAAATTGTCACGTCCGATTATTCCGTCAGCTGGTACTCCTTGTTCAAGTGACACTGCGTGTAACATTAAACTTAAGCGCCTTATGTTCCTATGTTAGATTTTGGTGGAACCTAATGTTCTAACGCACCCACCAAAAGCTCCCTTTAAACCCTTTTGTATACTCTCGTTAAAGTCTGGTAAACTTGTCATTGCATTTTCTTTAACTATACTGGCATCAGCTCCTGAGTCTACTAGTAAAATAAGTCTTCCATTTTTAGCTGCCTCGCAAGGTACTTCAATGAAAACGTCACTTACATTAGTTAAAACCGAGCTATCTCCATGTCCACTGCATATTATGCGATCACCTTCATCTTCCTTTAATTCATATTTTAATTCATTGGTCTCCTCTGTTCTACGGAAATTTAATGGAGTAGTAAATTCAACCACAGTCTCTTCCGACGTCCGATCTACCATTCCTAACTCTATCGGCCTTATCTTACTATTATTATGGAGTCTCCAGTTTTCTGGCCTAGACTGAGCCCCTTGTGTATCATGATTATAATTATTATTTCCTGCTGATTCAAATTTTCTTTTTGCGTGGCAATTATCTATTTTATGCCCCTGTGTATCCCTCCATGAATATTTCATATTACTTGTATTATTTTTCCCGTTATACATCTTATTATCCATATTAACAAAATTGCCAATATTATTATTAGCACATATCCAATTAGATTCGTGACCATAAGCTCCACATTCGTAGCAGAACGGCGTATTTTTCCTAATAATACAATCGTCCCTAGTATGCCCAAATTTACTACAAAATGAACATGTTGGAACACTCCTTTTATAGTTACTTTTATTATTATTTATTTGTTGCAATTTATTTTCCGACTGAGTGTTCTCTAATTTAGTTTTTTCTATATAATTATATTCATCCTCTTCCGACCTTGGACTTCGCTGCATAAGAGCCTGCACATTTAAAGCTTCTTCCAACAATCTATCTAATGTTTCTGACTTACTACCCAACAGTACAACTTTTATCGTTCGATCCCTCACCCCTACTTTAAAAGAGATCAACACTGAACTCTGTAATTCCAAACTGAATACGTCATCTTCACTTATCTTTTTACTGTATTTTTTACTTGCAATTTCCAAAGCCATGGATTGCAACTCATCTAATCGTCTCCCAAACGCTCTCAAACTCTCTTTACTATTTTGATAAGCTTTTTTGATCTCTTTTAGTACTGAATCTAAAGAAATTTCTTTTAAGTACGTATTTTTTAACAACTCGTATAATTCTTCTATTTTTTGAAACTGTTTTGTCCTCACTAATTTATATGCATCTCCCTCCAAACGTAACCTAACACATTTTATAAATTCCTCACTATCTGATTCTTTAATTTTTAACTTTGCTGTTTCACAACATTCAATAAATTTATACAATTCTGTTTCTAATAATGGAGATTCCGCCCCAGAAAAGTAAGGAACAACGTAATGAACGCGTTTCAATACATTTTCAGTACCCATTATTAGTGTTTCTTATTTTTCCATTTACTTAATTATATAATTCACTATGCCTTTTTTAATTAAATTATTTATTTTGTTTTTACTAGTTTCATATTAAATAAACTTTTAACCATTTTTTAATTTATCTATTAAATTTTTTACAAATATTGTTTATCTCATTTTTATGTTTCATTATTTAAACTTTTTAATCTATATTTCCAAATCATATCAACATGTAATTTATGAATACTGAATTAATTTATTTATTGCATTTAATTTGGTTAAAATTTTCCAGTTTTGTTTTTAATTAATTTCGCAACATTATGAAAACATTACTGTAACAAAATTCTTATGTTATTCAATTTATTTAAATTCACAATTTTATTAATTATTATCATTTAATGACTCAAACTATTCTATATTGTTTCACTATTACTTTAAATGTGCTTTAATATATCAATTAAACAATTTTATAAAACATTTAGTTTACTTATTTAATTTTCTGATTTATCAAATTATATCATTTATGTTATTCATTTCTCAATTTTATTTCACAATTAATTTCAAAATGTTCCATTGTTTTTTCATTTTTTAAATGTCAATTTTCACAATCCCATGATTTTTACTTATTACAACTCTCAAACATGTCTCTTGTTTTATATCACAAATTTACAAAATGTTATTTTTTTTTTTACCGCTCACATTTTTTTTCACTATTTTTCACAATACTCACAAATGTAAAAAATATTTTCCCTGATCCTAAATATTTATTTCTTCCAATATTAATCTCCATCCAGTCCTTCTCGTCCCTTGGGAGTTGATGTATGGTTCGAAAACCGGCTGCGCCAAATGTTGTAATTAAAATGTCCGTTGCTTAGGCGTGAAGCCAAATGTCGCAACGTTCCTTTTATAATTACCCATGATGTCCTACCAGAGAATGTCCAACGTCGAAGTTCCATTTTTATTAACCGAAATAATTCAAACAAGTCTTTTCTTTTAAGACATACTTTGATTTACCACTAACTTAAAATCTCACTTAAACTATTATAAGAAGGCATGTTTCAAATCTAAATGTTCCGGCAGAGTGCCGTGCGCAAATTCCACTCACTATTTGCTTCCGTAAGGGAAAAGGCCCTTAGCCAATCATGCTGCTGCTGGTATTACCCAGCTTCGCTCATACTGTTGCTAGTTCATTGGCTTGCTTGACTATGACACATATGTCCTACGTTGCACTTTACTGCAACGTAACGATAACTGCATGAAATAGTCATCGCGTAAATAGGTCACGATACGTTTATAATATCAACGTATAGTGACTTACCAAAACACACTATGTTGACTTACAACACTACATCGACTCCTAAGCAAGTAAAAAGAAAATTGATAGATATGACACCAAATTTAAATAGTACTATGGACACTCCTAGAAAAAACGGAAGCTATCTATGAAACTAAGTAGAGCGACATTAAAGAAAAAAGAGAAAAAATATCGAGTTTTCAGGCAACCATATAAAAATAAAAGTTCTATCAAATCGATTCAATATGGAGAAAATGATGTTGACTGGATATCATTATAGAATATAAAATACAACATTGAGTAAATTGCTTTATTTTACGTCGATAAACGCTGTAATGAACAACTTAAGCGAATTTTTTGTGTCTCTTTTGAGTAATAACTCTATGAGTGTATACACTAAAAATGTACAATCTGCATTTACCAACATAATAAATATTCCTACGCAAATAACTGAGGATTGGGAAGTTGGACTTACTGAAATATTTGTAAATCATAGACATATAGATAATATAACGAGCGTACCCGAGGCTGTAGTACCTGACATTTTATTAGTGTACACTGATATAATTAAACCAAGGTATGTTGGTGACACTAATTTAAAATGTATAAAGCTACTAACATACAATGGACTTAGACAACTAATAAGATTCCCATTTGTAGAATATTATCCTCTTGAAATATTGACTATTAAAGATATCTCTGTTTTAATAAGTGATTTAAAAGGACATAAAGTTTATTTTAAACCTAGCAGCATACCTCTTCACTTTCGAAAAAGGAATAAAAGACTATAAATGAGGATGAACAGTAATAATTAACTCATATTTAAAAACAACAAACATAGAGCAACTTTACACGCAGTACTATCTTAATCAATCGGGATCCGGATTAAGACATATTGGAACTCTATATATAGCACCGAGATTAATACAACAAGGCAGATGAATTGGATAATTCTTTGCTGGGTTGTATAGAAATTAAAAACCTTTATTTCTTTCGGGATTCAATGCTTTAAAAAATCAGGCAATTGAATCTGGAAAAACTATTATTAATGATTTTGGAATAAAACCGCTGAGAAATATTTTGGAAGAACAAGGTAGAGATTCTATAGCCAACCTCACAAATAAGGCTGTCAATAAAATTTCTAAAAAAATTCAAAAAGGATCGAGAAAAAATAATATAAAACGGAAGAACCCTAAACGAACTCGTCATTCTAGGAAAACAACCAACAGCAAACGTTTCAAAAAAATACGTAAAACAAAAAAAAACTTATCCAAGGATATTTTCTCATAAAAAAATACGATAAATAAAACCGACAAATGGAGTGCATGAAAAGCGAGCTTGATTTATTCGAACCTCTTCCAATTCAAAATAGTGTTTTACGCACAGAAGAAGTTGCATACAATCCGATCGCTTCTTTAGATAATGCTGGAACAATTGAATTTGTATGTTTGGGAAATGGTGAAACGTATAGAGATTTATCTAGTGTTTATTTACGACTTGTGGTACAATTAAAAGATATACATAATAACGATTTAACTGATGGTTCTGTAGGGGTAGTTAATAATATTCTTCACTCAATATTCAAAAGCTCTTCAGTATATTTAAACAATGTATTGATTTCACAGAGCGATTATAATTATTATTATCGTTCATATATACAAACTCTATTAAACGGATGCCAGCAAAACACATTTAACAACATCAGGTTGGTATCCAGATACTGCTGCTGAGTCGGCCAGTAATACTGCATTAGACACACGAAAACTTATTTTCCAAAAAAGTAATAAAGTTGAACTATATGGAAAAGTGCATGGAGATATTTTCAATCAAACCAAGTTATTGCTAAACAATGTTGATCTGAGAATTACATTCAATGTAGAGAAATCAGCATTTTATGTAATGGAAACAACTGGCGAATCATCACTAAAAATTTTGGAGGCACACTTTTTTCTGAATCATGTTACAATTAATCCAGGAATTCTTCTCGCACATCATAAAGTATTACAAAACAAAAACGCTATATATCCCTATAGCAGAGTAGAAGTAAAGTCATTCACACTTTATCCAAGTAATCAATCATTATCAATTGATAATGTGGTTGGCCAGTTACCAAACTATTTGTCATTTTGCATGGTGCTAAATAAAGCATATATAGGAGATAGAAAACTCAATCCATTTGAATTTAAACATTTTAATTTACAAAGATTTAATTTATCGATAAATGACGTACAAGTAACTTCTCAACCATTAGAATTTGATTATCAAAATGATACCAATGGAATAAGCTCAAGAGGCTACAATTTGCTATTCAAGGGAAATGGCATTAAATATTTTGATAAAGGATACCATATAACGAAAGACTTGTTTGATAACGGATTCTTCATTTTGACATTTGATCTGACTGCTGATCAATCAAATACACACATGTGTGCAAACTTATTAAATCAAGGAACCATTCGAATTGAACCATTGGACGAAGCTAAACTTGCATTGTATACAGTGAATATGATTCAATGCTAGACATTGATAGAAATCGAAACGTTCGAATAACATTATAAATATGAATACGTTGCACATAAGAAATGATCTGAGTAAAAATTCTTTTACCAAACGATATTTTAAAGGAGTTTTCTCATCGGATCACTTACCAAAAACCGTAACTAAACCAGCAGTTATAATAGCAAATACTGACCCTTCTTATGCATCTGGCTCTCACTGGATTGCATTTTACTTTGATACCAAAAATAATGCCGAATATTTTGACTCCTCTGGACAACCTCCTCTTAAGCGAGAATTCATGAACTTTATTAATACAAATAGCAAAAAAATGATTTATAATAAATATCAAACACAAGGACATTGTTCCAATACTTGTGGATATTATTGTGTATTATTTTCCTTACACAACTGCCAACATAAAAGTATGAATTAATTTCAACACCTTTTTAACAAAACTAATTTCAAATAAATTGATATTATTATTTTAAAAATGCATAAGAAAAAGTTTAAAAAATAAAAAATTATATATATATTGATTTAATGTTTTTTTATTTATTTATATATATTCTTTACAAAATATGTTATTTATTTTCATCTATAATATTTATACTATTGAATTCAAAAACCGCCATATTATATTTGGCTTTATCTCTTCCTTTAAAAATAACACTATTAATGCCATTATCCTTTAATTTTTTATATGGGTTTTTTGTTTGAAAAACCTCTCCAATTCGTTTTGGTAAAAATATCCACAGAGGAGAGCTATCTTCGTCCATGAGTGTCAATACCATTTTATCACCATATTGGGTTTCCTTCAATTTACAATTAATAGTAATATTAAAAGTAATATTATACTCAAATCCAATTTTGAGATCATCTATCTTTGTATATCCCTGCCCAATCTGACAGTTGTTTAATTGGTGAAGTAAAGCCTAAAGAAATTTTAATAACTATTAAATACCATATTAATAATAAAGCACAAAATGTTTTTCTTACCATGATTGTTTCCAATTGATTCTTTTTTTATACTAACTAAATTTTACAAACTGAAGGTGTTTTGAAAAATTATGTGAAAGAGACAAAAAAACAAGCATTGAAACATTAAATTATGTATGTTAAAAGAGATGCATATATTTTGAAAGTAATAAAAATCTTCTTTCTAAAATATAATAAAGAATTGGTTTATTTTCTATTGGACGTTTTTACATGAGTATGTACATGAGACAAATAGACATAAAAATACATTTGATTGTTTTAATATATATAAATATATATTTTTATATAACTAAATCTAAAAATATTTGGTCGTTGTCATACCAACCCCAGCTCTTTTTTTTATCTCGCTTTTTTTACTATTTCTTCCAAACAAGCTTCCTCCAAATCTTCGGAGGTTAATTCAATATTAGACTTTATAACTGGTTCATTTGTCGTCTCGACAATAGAAAAAGTTCCGCTAGCAAAATTATAGGCTACATCTTGTGAATTCGAATCGCTTTCGCTGTACTTCCATGCTTGTATTCCTCATTCTGCTAATGCCGACTGTGAATACACCTCATCATCCAGAATATTTTGAGCAGGCTCATATAGAGGTCGTTCTATTGAGAACGAAGTATTTTCCATATACTCCCTATCGTTCCAAATATCCTGAGCAGGTTGACAAACTTCAGAAAGGAATTGTTCTGGTAGGATAGTGCTGACTATTGGTGATGGTGTGCATTGGTGTGTAGTAAGTAAATACACCTCAGTGTCCAGAATATTTTGAGGAGGCTCATATATAGAGCGTTCTATTGGAGTCGAAGTATTTTCAATTAACTCCCTATCGTTCCAAATATCCTGAGCCGGTTGATAATCTTCAGAAAGGAATTGTTCTGGTAGGATAGGGCTGACTATTGGTGATGGTGTGCATTGATGGGTTGATTCGATAGTTATAATACTATCATCGATATCGATGACATCAGGATCCACTCGCATCGATGGTCTGTTTGAAGCACTTCTTCTCCTTTTGGGTTGGTTAGCAAGTGGAGCAGCATTTCTCTTATTTATATTAGATGATGATGGTTGGTTGCATCTAATTTCATCTTCATCACCAGAGATACTTATAATGCTTGAATTTTGTAGCCTGCTTGGTGATGCTTGGTGTCTTCTTGGTGCGGCTGCATGATGCATGCTTGGTGCAGCTTGTTGTCTGATAGATACTACTGCATGATGCATGCTTGGTGGCTGCTAGGTTCTGCTGCTGCCCTGCGAGCGTCATAGTCCCTGAATGCCAATTTCTCGCCATTGCATTCGGATTCATGCTTCGGTTTTAAAAAGATACTGAAGATTTCGTTACACTTATTACACAGGAACATGTTTGTATTGTTTTTATTGATTTTGTTTTAAATTTAACAAAAAAGTTGATAAACTATATATATATTTTTTTAATTCGATTTAAAAAATAATATTTTTTTAACACTTTATTTAAACTTTATATAAAATTTACTCAATGCACACGTTACGCGGAGGAGCGATTTGTAACTGATTCCAAAAGAAAGAAAATCTAATCGAACTCGGACATTTCAGAAGTTCTAAGGATTATGTATTTTATCGAAAACGATCTCAACCCTTAATTAAAAAAAAAACAATAACCATTCAATAACACTATATATGTTACATAAGACACAAATCGTCATAAACTAAAAATTTTATGACGGTTGCATTTACCTTTGTTCTATTGTAATAACTAAAAAAGGTCAATATAAAAAGATCCCACCCTGCGACAGACAGGTGCACATTAAATTGGCAGTTCGGTTTCGAACATTTTATGACAGGTTCAAGGATCATGTTTGTTCTTGAAAACGATCAATAGAAAACATTTTTATTATCTTTTTTAATGACGTCATATACTAGAAATTTTATGACGATTGCATATACCTTTGTTCTAACTAAAAAAAAAGGTCAATATAAAAAACTATCCCATTTTATTTATTACGGTTGCATGAACCTTTGTTCTAACTAAAAATGGTAATATAAAAAAAACGATCCCACCCTCTGATATAATTAAAAAGGTCAACATAAAAAATATCCCACCATCTTCAAGTACCTGCGATACGTATACATGAATTTTTTTCTCTGCATCTCTTGCAGACCCTTGCAAAAATACTGATCCCTCTCCGAGCCTTTGCAGGCTCTCGCAAAAACACTGATCCCTCTCCGATCATTTGCAGACTCTTGCAAAAACACTGATCCCTCTCTGAGTCTTTGCAGACTCTCGCCAAAAAAACTGATACCACCCAATGCTTATACCTGAACCTGAAGCATGTATTCTTCGATCGAAAACTGTATGATACTAGTCTATAAAACTGATCCCATAAATTACATGATACCAACAACAGCAAAATAAAAATACCAACATGAATTCCAACTAGTAATCCCAAAATTATTCCAATAGGTATTCCAGCAAGTATTCTAACACGTATTCCAATAGGAATTCCAGCAAGTATTTTAACAAGTATTCCAATAGAAATTCCAATACGTATTTGCATAAACTGCGATTAAACGTTGCTTGGCGCTTTTTTTTTGCCAAAGGGCCTATGACAGAAGAATCAGGGGTCCCCTATCTACACTACTGCCTGCGGCGGTCTATAGGTCTACAATTGGATTGGATATCACAGTTAGAACCCCAGTAGAATCCAACTTCCAGTGAATATGATTCAATGCTAGACATTGATAGAAATCGAAACTTTCGAATAACATTATAAATACGAATACGTTGCACATAAGAAATGATCTGAGTAAAAATTCTTTTACCAAACGATATTTTAAAGGAGTATTCTCATCGGATCAATTACCAAAAACCGTAACTAAACCAGCAGTTATAATAGCAAATACTGACCCTTCTTATGCATCTGGCTCTCACTGGATTGTATTTTACTTTGATACCAAAAATAATGCCGAATATTTTGACTCCTCTGGACAACCTCCTCTTAAGCGAGAATTTATAAACTTTATTAATACAAATAGCAAAAAAATGATTTATAATAAATATACAAATACAAGGAAATTTTTCGAATTCTTGTGGATATTATTGTGTATTATTTTCCTTACACAAATGCCAACATAAAAGTATGAATTATTTTCAACACCTTTTTAACAAAACTAATTTCAAATATAATGATATTATTATTTTAAAAATGTAAAAGAAAAAGTTTAAAAAATAAAAAATTATAAATATATTGATTTAATGTTTTTTTATTTATTTATATATATTCTTTACAAAATATTTTATTTATTTTCATCTATAATATTTATACTATTGAATTCAAAAACCGCCATATTATATTTGGCTTTATCTCTTCCTTTAAAAATAACACTATTAATGCCATTATCCTTTAATTTTTTATATGGGTTTTTTGTTTGAAAAATCCTCCAATTCGTTTTGGTAAAAATATCCACAGAGGAGAGCTATCTTCGTCCATTAATGTCAATACCATTTTATCACCATATTGGGTTTTCTTCAATTTACAATTAATGGTAATATTAAAAGTAATATTATACTCAAATCCAATTTTGAGATCATCTATCTTTGTATATCCCTGCCCAATCTGACAGTTGTTTAGTTGGTGAAGTAAAGCCTAAAGAAATTTTAATAACTATTAAATACCATATTAATAATAAAGCACAAAATGTTTTTCTTACCATGATTGTTTCCAATTGATTCTTTTTTTATACTAACTAAATTTTACAAACTGAAGGTGTTATATATACGAATTAAAACTGTTTTGAAAAATTATGTGAAAGAGACAAAAAAACAAGCATTGAAACATTAAATTATGTATGTTAAAAGAGATGCATATATTTTGAAAGTAATAAAAATCTTCTTTCTAAAATATAATAAAGAATTGGTTTATTTTCTATTGGACGTATTTACATGAGTATGTACATGAGACAAATAGACATAAAAATACATTTGATTGTTTTAATATATATAAATATATATTTTTATATAACTAAATCTAAAAATATTTGGTCGTTGTCATACCAACCCCAGCTCTTTTTTTATAATAATCCTCTTCCGCTCTTTTTACTATTTCTTCCAAACAAGCTTCCTCCAAATCTTCGGAGGTTAATTCAATATTAGACTTTATAACTGGTTCGTCTCGACAATAGAAAAAGTTCCGCTAGCAAAATTATAGGCAACATCTTGTGAATTCGAATCGCTATCGCTGTACTTCCATGCTTGTATTCCTCGTTCTGCTAATGCTGACTGTGAATACTCCTGATCATCCAGAATATTTTGAGCAGGCTCATATAGAGGTCGTTCTATTGAGGACGAAGTATTTTCCATATACTCCCTATCGTTCCAAATATCCTGAGCAGGTTGACAAACTTCAGAAAGGAATTGTTCTGGTAGGATAGTGCTGACTATTGGTGATGGTGTGCATTGGTGTGTAGTAAATAAATACTCCTCAGTGTCCAGAATATTTTGAGGAGGCTCATATATAGAGCGTTCTATTGGAGTTGAAGTATTTTCAATTAACTCCCTATCGTTCCAAATATCCTGAGCCGGTTGATAATCTTCAGAAAGGAATTGTTCTGGTAGGATAGGGCTGACTATTGGTGATGGTGTGCATTGATGTGTTGATTCGATAGTTATAATACTATCATCGATATCGATGACATCAGGATCCACTCGCATCGATGGTCTGTTTGAAGCACTTCTTCTCCTTTTGGGTTGGTTAGCAAGTGGAGCAGCATTTCTCTTATTTATATTAGATGATGATGGTTGGTTGCAAATAATTTCATCTTCATCACCAGAGATACTTATAATGCTTGAATTTTGTAGCCTGCTTGGTGATGCTTGGTGTCTTCTTGGTGCGGCTGCATGATGCATGTTTGGTGCAGCTTGTTGTCTGATAGATACTACTGCATGATGCATGCTTGGTGGCTGCTAGGTGCTGCTGCTGCTCTGCGAGCGTCATAGTCCCTGAATGCCACCCTCTGATATAATTAAAAAGGTCAACATAAAAAATATCCCACAATCTTCAAGTACCTGCGATACGTATACATGAATTTTTTCTCTGCATCTCTTGCAGACCCTCGCAAAAATACTGATCCCTCTCCGAGCCTTTGCAGGCTCTCGCAAAAACACTGATCCCTCTCCGATCATTTGTAGACTCTCGCAAAAACACTGATCCCTCTCTGAGTCTTTGCAGACTCTCGCCAAAAAACTGATCCCACCCAATGCTTATACCTGAACCTGAAGCATGTATTCTTCGATCGAAAACTGTATGATACTAGTCTATAAAACTGATCCCATACATTACATAATACCAACAACAGCAAAATAAAAATACCAACATGAATTCCAACTAGTAATCCCAAAATTATTCCAATAGGTATTCCAGCAAGTATTCTAACACGTATTTCAATAGGAATTCCAGCAAGTATTTTAACAAGTATTCCAATAGAAATTCCAATACGTATTTGCATAAACTGCGATTAAACATTGCTTGGCGCTTTTTTTTGCCAAAGGGCCTATGACAGAAGAATCAGGGGTCCCCTATCTACACTACTGCCTGCGGCGGTCTATAGGTTTACAATTGGATTGGATATCACAGTTAGAACCCCAGTAGAATCCAACTTCCAGTGAATATGATTCAATGCTAGACATTGATAGAAATCGAAACTTTCGAATAACATTATAAATATGAATACGTTGCACATAAGAAATGATCTGAGTAAAAAATCTTTTACCAAACGATATTTTAAAGGAGTATTCTCATCGGATCAATTACCAAAAACCGTAACTAAACCAGCAGTTATAATAGCAAATACTGACCCTTCTTATGCATCTGGCTCTCACTGGATTGTATTTTACTATGATACCAAAAATAATGCCGAATATTTTGACTCCTCTTTACAACCTCCTCTTAAGCGAGAATTTATAAACTTTATTAATACAAATAGCAAAAAAATGATTTATAATAAATATACAAATACAAGGAAATTTTTCGAATTCTTGTGGATATTATTGTGTATTATTTTCCTTACACAAATGCCAACATAAAAGTATGAATTATTTTCAACACCTTTTTAACAAAACTAATTTCAAATATAATTATATTATTATTTTAAAAATGTATAAGAAAAAGTTTAAAAAATAAAAAATTATAAATATATTGATTTAATGTTTTTTTATTTATTTATATATATTCTTTACAAAATATTTTATTTATTTTCATCTATAATATTTATACTATTGAATTCAAAAACCGCCATATTATATTTGGCTTTATCTCTTCCGTTAAAAATAACACTATTAATGTCATTATCCTTTAATTTTTTATATGGGTTTTTTGTTTGAAAAATCCACCAATTCGTTTTGGTAAAAATATCCACAGAGGAGAGCTATATTCGTCCATTAGTGTCAATACCATTTTATCACCATATTGGGTTTCCTTCAATTTACAATTAATAGTAATATTAAAAGTAATATTATACTCAAATCCAATTTTGAGATCATCTATCTTTGTATATCCCTGCCCAATCTGACAGTTGTTTAATTGGTGAAGTAAAGCCTAAAGAAATTTTAATAACTATTAAATACCATATTAATAATAAAGCACAAAATGTTTTTCTTACCATGATTGTTTCCAATCATGCTAATGCCGACTGTGAATACTCCTCATCATCCAGAATATTTTGAGCAGGCTCATATAGAGGTCGTTCTATTGAGGACGAAGTATTTTCCATATACTCCCTATCGTTCCAAATATCCTGAGCAGGTTGACAAACTTCAGAAAGGAATTGTTCTGGTAGGATAGTGCTGACTATTGGTGATGGTGTGCATTGGTGTGTAGTAAGTAAATACTCCTCAGTGTACAGAATATTTTGAGGAGGCTCATATATAGAGCGTTCTATTGGAGTCGAAGTATTTTCAATTAACTCCCTATCGTTCCAAATATCCTGAGCCGGTTGATAATCTTCAGAAAGGAATTGTTCTGGTAGGATAGGGCTGACTATTGGTGATGGTGTGCATTGATGTGTTGATTCGATAGTTATAATACTATCATCGATATCGATGACATCAGGATCCACTCGCATCGATGGTCTGTTTGAAGCACTTCTTCTCCTTTTGGGTTGGTTAGCAAGTGGAGCAGCATTTCTCTTATTTATATTAGATGATGATGGTTGGTTGCATCTAATTTCATCTTCATCACCAGAGATACTTATAATGCTTGAATTTTGTAGCCTGCTTGGTGATGCTTGGTGTATTCTTGGTGCGGCTGCATGATGCATGCTTGGTGCAGCTTGTTGTCTGATAGATACTACTGCATGATGCATGCTTGGTGGCTGCTAGGTGCTGCTGCTGCCCTGCGAGCGTCATAGTCCCTGAATACCAATTTATCGCCATTGCATTCGGATTCATGCTTCGGTTTTAAAAAGATACTGAAGATTTCGTTACACTTATTACACAGGAACATGTTTATATTGTTTTTATTGATTTTGTTTTAAATTTAATAAAAAAGTTGATAAACTATAAATATTTTTTTTTAATTCGATTTAAAAAATAATATTTTTTTAACACTTTATTTAAACTTTATATAAAATTTACTCAATGCACACGTTACGCGGAGGAGCGATTTGTAACTGATTCCAAAAGAAAGAAAATCTAATCGAACTCGGACATTTCAGAAGTTCTAAGGATTATGTATTTTATCGAAAACGATCTCAACCCTTAATTTAAAAAAAAACAATAACCATTCAATAACACTAGATATGTTACATAAGACACAAATCGTCATAAACTAAAAATTTTATGACGGTTGCATTTACCTTTGTTCTATTGTAATAACTAAAAAAGGTCAATATAAAAAGATCCCACACTGCGACAGACAGGTGCACATTAAATTGGCAGTTCGGTTTCGAACATTTTATGACAGGTTCAAGGATCATGTTTGTTCTTGAAAACGATCAATAGAAAACATTTTTATTATCTTTTTTAATGACGTCATATACTAGAAATTTTATGACGGTTTGTTCTAACTAAAAAAAGGTCAATATAAAAAACTATCCCATTTTATTTATTACGGTTGCATGAACCTTTGTTCTAAAAATGGTAATATAAAAAAACGATCCCACCCTCTGATATAATTAAAAAGGTCAACATAAAAAATATCCCACAATCTTCAAGTACCTGCGATACGTATACATGAATTTTTTCTCTGCATCTCTTGCAGACCCTCGCAAAAATACTGATCCCTCTCCGAGCCTTTGCAGGCTCTCGCAAAAACACTGATCCCTCTCCGATCATTTGCAGACTCTCGCAAAACACGGATCCCTCTCTGAGTCTTTGCAGACTCTCGCCAAAAAACTGATCCCACCCAATGCTTATACCTGAACCTGAAGCATGTATTCTTCGATCGAAAACTGTATGATACTAGTCTATAAAACTGATCCCATACATTACATGATACCAACAACAGCAAAATAAAAATACCAACATGAATTCCAACTAGTAATCCCAAAATTATTCCAATAGGTATTCCAGCAAGTATTCTAACACGTATTCCAATAGGAATTCCAGCAAGTATTTTAACAAGTATTCCAATAGAAATTCCAATACGTATTTGCATAAACTGCGATTAAACGTTGCTTGGCGCCTTTTTTTCCAAAGGGCCTATGACAGAAGAATCAGGGGTCCCCTATCTACACTACTGCCTGCGGCGGTCTATAGGTTTACAATTGGATTGTATATCACAGTTAGAACCCCAGTAGAATCCAACTTCCAGTGAATATGATTCAATGCTAGACATTGATAGAAATCGAAACTTTCGAATAACATTATAAATATGAATACGTTGCACATAAGAAATGATCTGAGTAAAAATTCTTTTACCAAACGATATTTTAAAGGAGTATTCTCATCGGATCAATTACCAAAAACCGTAACTAAACCAGCAGTTATAATAGCAAATACTGACCCTTCTTATGCATCTGGCTCTCACTGGATTGTATTTTACTTTGATACCAAAAATAATGCCGAATATTTTGACTCCTCTGGACAACCTCCTCTTAAGCGAGAATTTATAAACTTTATTAATACAAATAGCAAAAAAATGATTTATAATAAATATACAAATACAAGGAAATTTTTCGAATTCTTGTGGATATTATTGTGTATTATTTTCCTTACACAAATGCCAACATAAAAGTATGAATTATTTTCAACACCTTTTTAACAAAACTAATTTCAAATATAATGATATTAATAATAAAGCAAAATGTTTTTCTTTCCAATTGATTCTTTTTTTAGACTAACTAAATTTTACAAACTGAAGGTGTTATATATACGAATTAAAACTGTTTTGAAAAATTATGTGAAAGAGACAAAAAAACAAGCATTGAAACATTAAATTATGTATGTTAAAAGAGATGCATATATTTTGAAAGTAATAAAAATCTTCTTTCTAAAATATAATAAAGAATTGGTTTATTTTCTATTGGACGTATTTACATGAGTATGTACATGAGACAAATAGACATAAAAATACATTTGATTGTTTTAATATATATAAATATATATTTTTATATAACTAAATCTAAAAACATTTGGTCGTTGTCATACCAACCCCAGCTCTTTTTTTATAATAATCCTCTTCCGCTCTTTTTACTATTTCTTCCAAACAAGCTTCCTCCAAATCTTCGGAGGTTAATTCAATATTAGACTTTATAACTGGTTCATTTGTCGTCTCGACAATAGAAAAAGTTCCGCTAGCAAAATTATAGGCTACATCTTGTGAATTCGAATCGCTTTCGCTGTACTTCCATGCTTGTATTCCTCGTTCTGCTAATGCCGACTGTGAATACTCCTCATCATCCAGAATATTTTGAGCAGGCTCATATAGAGGTCGTTCTATTGAGGACGAAGTATTTTCCATATACTCCCTATCGTTCCAAATATCCTGAGCAGGTTGACAAACTTCAGAAAGGAATTGTTCTGGTAGGATAGTGCTGACTATTGGTGATGGTGTGCATTGGTGTGTAGTAAGTAAATACACCTCAGTGTCCAGAATATTTTGAGGAGGCTCATATATAGAGCGTTCTATTGGAGTCGAAGTATTTTCAATTAACTCCCTATCGTTCCAAATATCCTGAGCCGGTTGATAATCTTCAGAAAGGAATTGTTCTGGTAGGATAGGGCTGACTATTGGTGATGGTGTGCATTGATGTGTTGATTCGATAGTTATAATACTATCATCGATATCGATGACATCAGGATCCACTCGCATCGATGGTCTGTTTGAAGCACTTCTTCTCCTTTTGGGTTGGTTAGCAAGTGGAGCAGCATTTCTCTTATTTATATTAGATGATGATGGTTGGTTGCAAATAATTTCATCTTCATCACCAGAGATACTTATAATGCTTGAATTTTGTAGCCTGCTTGGTGATGCTTGGTGTCTTCTTGGTGCGGCTGCATGATGCATGCTTGGTGCAGCTTGTTGTCTGATAGATACTACTGCATGATGCATGCTTGGTGGCTGCTAGGTGCTGCTGCTGCCCTGCGAGCGTCATAGTCCCTGAATGCCAATTTCTCGCCATTGCATTCGGATTCATGCTTCGGTTTTAAAAAGATACTGAAGATTTCGTTACACTTATTACACAGGAACAAGTTTGTATTGTTTTTATTGATTTTGTTTTAAATTTAACAAAAAAAGTTGATAAACTATATATATTTTTTTTAATTCGATTTAAAAAATAATATTTTTTTAACACTTTATTTAAACTTTATATAAAATTTACTCAATGCACACGTTACGCGGAGGAGCGATTTGTAACTGATTCCAAAAGAAAGAAAATCTAATCGAACTCGGACATTTCAGAAGTTCTAAGGATTATGTATTTTATCGAAAACGATCTCAACCCTTAATTAAAAAAAAAAACAATAACCATTCAATAACACTATACATGTTACATAAGACACAAATCGTCATAAACTAAAAATTTTATGACGGTTGCATTTACCTTTGTTCTATTGCAATAACTAAAAAAGGTCAATATAAAAAGATCCCACACTGCGACAGACAGGTGCACATTAAATTGGCAGTTCGGTTTCGAACATTTTATGACAGGTTCAAGGATCATGTTTGTTCTTGAAAACGATCAATAGAAAACATTTTTATTATCTTTTTTAATGACGTCATATACTAGAAATTTTATGACGGTTGCATATACCTTTGTTTTAACTAAAAAAAGGTCAATATAAAAAACTATCCCATTTTATTTATTACGGTTGCATGAACCTTTGTTCTAACTAAAAATGGTAATATAAAAAAACGATCCCACCCTCTGATATAATTAAAAAGGTCAACATAAAAAATATCCCACAATCTTCAAGTACCTGCGATACGTATACATGAATTTTTTTCTCTGCATCTCTTGCAGACCCTCGCAAAAATACTGATCCCTCTCCGATCATTTGCAGACTCTCGCAAAAACACGTATCCCTCTCTGAGTCTTTGCAGACTCTCGCCAAAAAACTGATCCCACCCAATGTTTATACCTGAACCTGAAGCATGTATTCTTCGATCGAAAACTGTATGATACTAGTCTATAAAACTGATCCCATACATTACATGATACCAACAACAGCAAAATAAAAATACCAACATGAATTCCAACTAGTAATCCCAAAATTATTCCAATAGGTATTCCAGCAAGTATTCTAACACGTATTCCAATAGGAATTCCAGCAAGTATTTTAACAAGTATTCCAATAGAAATTCCAATACGTATTTGCATAAACTGCGATTAAACGTTGCTTGGCGCCTTTTTTTCCAAAGGGCCTATGGCAGAAGAATCAGGGGTCCCCTATCTACACTACTGCCTGCGGCGGTCTATAGGTCTACAATTGGATTGGATACCACAGTTAGAACCCCAGTAGAATCCAACTTCCAGTGAATATGATTCAATGCTAGACATTGATAGAAATCGAAACTTTCGAATAACATTATAAATATGAATACGTTGCACATAAGATATGATCTGAGTAAAAATTCTTTTACCAAACGATATTTTAAAGGAGTATTTTCATCGGATCAATTACCAAAAACCGTAACTAAACCAGCAGTTATAATAGCAAATACTGACCCTTCTTATGCATCTGGCTCTCACTGGATTGTATTTTACTTTGATACCAAAAATAATGCCGAATATTTTGACTCCTCTGGACAACCTCCTCTTAAGCGAGAATTTATAAACTTTATTAATACAAATAGCAAAAAAATGATTTATAATAAATATACAAATACAAGGAAATTTTTCGAATTCTTGTGGATATTATTGTGTATTATTTTCCTTACACAAATGCCAACATAAAAGTATGAATTATTTTCAACACCTTTTTAACAAAACTAATTTCAAATATAATGATATTATTATTTTAAAAATATATAAGAAAAAGTTTAAAAAATAAAAAAGTATAAATATATTGATTTAATGTCTTTTTATTTATTTATATATATTCTTTACAAAATATTTTATTTATTTTCATCTATAATATTTATACTATTGAATTCAAAAACCGCCATATTATATTTGGCTTTATCTCTTCCTTTAAAAATAACACTATTAATGTCATTATCCTTTAATTTTTTATATGGGTTTTTTGTTTGAAAAATCCTCCAATTCGTTTTGGTAAAAATATCCACAGAGGAGAGCTATATTCGTCCATTAGTGTCAATACCATTTTATCACCATATTGGGTTTCCTTCAATTTACAATTAATAGTAATATTAAAAGTAATATTATACTCAAATCCAATTTTGAGATCATCTATCTTTGTATATCCCTGCCCAATCTGACAGTTGTTTAATTGGTGAAGTAAAGCCTAAAGAAATTTTAATAACTATTAAATACCATATTAATAATAAAGCACAAAATGTTTTTCTTACCATGATTGTTTCCAATTGATTCTTTTTTTAGACTAACTAAATTTTACAAACTGAAGGTGTTATATATACGAATTAAAACTGTTTTGAAAAATTATGTGAAAGAGACAAAAAAACAAGCATTGAAACATTAAATTATGTATGTTAAAAGAGATGCATATATTTTGAAAGTAATATAAATCTTCTTTCTAAAATATAATAAAGAATTGGTTTATTTTCTATTTGACGTATTTACATGAGTATGTACATGAGACAAATAGACATAAAAATACATTTGATTGTTTTAATATATATAAATATATATTTTAATATAACTAAATCTAAAAATATTTGGTCGTTGTCATACCCAGCTCTTTTTTTATAATAATGCTCTTCCGCTCTTTTTACTATTTCTTCCAAACAAGCTTCCTCCAAATCTTCGGAGGTTAATTCAATATTAGACTTTATAACTGGTTCATATGTCGTCTCGACAATAGAAAAAGTTCCGCTAGCAAAATTATAGGCTACATCTTGTGAATTCGAATCGCTTTCGCTGCACTTCCATGCTTGTATTCCTCGTTCTGCTAATGCCGACTGTGAATACTCCTCATCATCCAGAATATATTGAGCAGGCTCATATAGAGGTCGTTCTATTGAGGACGAAGTATTTTCCATATACTCCCTATCGTTCCAAATATCCTGAGCAGGTTGACAAACTTCAGAAAGGAATTGTTCTGGTAGGATAGTGCTGACTATTGGTGATGGTGTGCATTGGTGTGTAGTAAGTAAATACTCCTCAGTGTCCAGAATATTTTGAGGAGGCTCATATATAGAGCGTTCTATTGGAGTCGAAGTATTTTCAATTAACTCCCTATCGTTCCAAATATCCTGAGCCGGTTGATAATCTTCAGAAAGGAATTGTTCTGGTAGGATAGGGCTGACTATTGGTGATGGTGTGCATTGATGTGTTGATTCGATAGTTATAATACTATCATCGATATCGATGACATCAGGATCCACTCGCATCGATGGTCTGTTTGAAGCACTTCTTCTCCTTTTGGGTTGGTTAGCAAGTGGAGCAGCATTTCTCTTATTTATATTAGATGATGATGGTTGGTTGCAAATAATTTCATCTTCATCACCAGAGATACTTACATTGCTTGAATTTTGTAGCCTGCTTGGTGATGCTTGGTGTCTTCTTGGTGCGGCTGCATGATGCATGCTTGGTGCAGCTTGTTGTCTGATAGATACTACTGCATGATGCATGCTTGGTGGCTGCTAGGTGCTGCTGCTGCCCTGCGACCGTCATAGTCACTGAATGCCAATTTCTCGCCATTGCATTCGGATTCATGCTTCGGTTTTAAAAAGATACTGAAGATTTCGTTACACTTATTACACAGGAACATGTTTGTATTGTTTTTATTGATTTTGTTTTAAATTTAACAAAAAAAGTTGATAAACTATATATATTTTTTTTAATTCGATTTAAAAAATAATATTTTTTTAACACTTTATTTAAACTTTATATAAAATTTACTCAATGCACACGTTACGCGGAGGAGCGATTTGTAACTGATTCCAAAAGAAAGAAAATCTAATCGAACTCGGACATTTCAGAAGTTCTAAGGATTATGTATTTTATCGAAAACGATCTCAACCCTTAATTAAAAAAAAAAAACAATAACCATTCAATAACACTATACATGTTACATAAGACACAAATCGTCATAAACTAAAAATTTTATGACGGTTGCATTTACCTTTGTTCTATTGTAATAACTAAAAAAGGTCAATATAAAAAGATCCCACACTGCGACAGACAGGTGCACATTAAATTGGCAGTTCGGTTTCGAACATTTTATGACAGGTTCAAGGATCATGTTTGTTCTTGAAAACGATCAATAGAAAACATTTTTATTATTTTTTTTTTAATGACGTCATATACTAGAAATTTTATGACGGTTGCATATACCTTTGTTCTAACTAAAAAAGGTCAATATAAAAAACTATCCCATTTTATTTATTACGGTTGCATGAACCTTTGTTCTAACTAAAAATGGTAATATAAAAAAAACGATCCCACCCTCTGATATAATTAAAAAGGTCAACATAAAAAATATCCTACAATCTTCAAGTACCTGCGATACGTATACATGAATTTTTTCTCTGCATCTCTTGCAGACCCTCGCAAAAATACTGATCCCTCTCCGAGCCTTTGCAGGCTCTCGCAAAAACACTGATCCCTCTCCGATCATTTGCAGACTCTCGCAAAAACACTGATCCCTCTCTGAGTCTTTGCAGACTCTCGCCAAAAAACTGATCCCACCCAATGCTTATACCTGAACCTGAAGCATGTATTCTTCGATCGAAAACTGTATGATACTAGTCTTTAAAACTGATCCCATACATTACATGATACCAACAACAGCAAAATAAAAATACCAACATGAATTCCAACTAGTAATCCCAAAATTATTCCAATAGGTATTCCAGCAAGTATTCTAACACGTATTCCAATAGGAATTCCAGCAAGTATTTTAACAAGTATTCCAATAGAAATTCCAATACGTGTTTGCATAAACTGCGATTAAACGTTGCTTGGCGCTTTTTTTTGCTAAAGGGCCTATGACAGAAGAATCAGGGGTCCCCTATCTACACTACTGCCTGCGGCGGTCTATAGGTCTACAATTGGATTGGATATCACAGTTAGAACCCCAGTAGAATCCAACTTCCAGTGAATATGATTCAATGCTAGACATTGATAGAAATCGAAACTTTCGAATAACATTTTAAATATGAATACGTTGCACATAAGAAATGATCTGAGTAAAAATTCTTTTACCAAACGATATTTTTAAGGAGTATTCTCATCGGATCAATTACCAAAAACCGTAACTAAACCAGCAGTTATAATAGCAAATACTGACCCTTCTTATGCATCTGGCTCTCACTGGATTGTATTTTACTTTGATACCAAAAATAATGCCGAATATTTTGACTCCTCTGGACAACCTCCTCTTAAGCGAGAATTTATAAACTTTATTAATACAAATAGCAAAAAAATGATTTATAATAAATATACAAATACAAGGAAATTTTTCGAATTCTTGTGGATATTATTGTGTATTATTTTCCTTACACAAATGCCAACATAAAAGTATGAATTATTTTCAACACCTTTTTAACAAAACTAATTTCAAATATAATGATATTATTATTTTAAAAATGTATAAGAAAAAGTTTAAAAAATAAAAAATTATAAATATGTTGATTTCATGTTTTTTTATTTATTTATATATATTCTTTACAAAATATTTTATTTATTTTCATCTATTATATTTATACTATTGAATTCAAAAACCGCCATATTATATTTGGCTTTATCTCTTCCTTTAAAAATAACACTATTAATGCCATTATCCTTTAATTTTTTATATGGGGTTTTTGTTTGAAAAATCCTCCAATTCGTGTTGGTAAAAATATCCACAGAGGAGAGCTATCTTCGTCCATTAGTGTCAATACCATTTTATCACCATATTGGGTTTCCTTCAATTTACAATTAATAGTAATATTAAAAGTAATATTATACTCAAATCCAATTTTGAGATCATCTATCTTTGTATATCCCTGCCCAATCTGACAGTTGTTTAATTGGTGAAGTATAGCCTAAAGAAATTTTAATAACTATTAAATACCATATTAATAATAAAGCACAAAATGTTTTTCTTACCATGATTGTTTCCAATTGATTCTTTTTTTAGACTAACTAAATTTTACAAACTGAAGGTGTTATATATACGAATTAAAACTGTTTTGAAAAATTATGTGAAAGAGACAAAAAAACAATCATTGAAACATTAAATTATGTATGTATGTTTAAAGAGATGCATATATTTTGAAAGTAATAAAAATCTTCTTTCTAAAATATAATAAAGAATTGGTTTATTTTCTATTGGACGTATTTACATGAGTATGTACATGAGACAAATAGACATAAAAATACATTTGATTGTTTTAATATATATAAATATATATTTTATATAACTCTCAGCTCTTTTTTTATAATAATTCTCTTCCGCTCTTTTTACTATTTCTTCCAAACAAGCTTCCTCCAAATCTTCGGAGGTTAATTCAGTATTAGACTTTATAACTGGTTCATTTGTCGTCTCGACAATAGTTCCGCTAGCAAAATTATAGGCAACATCTTGTGAATTCGAATCGCTATCGCTGTACTTCCATGCTTGTATTCCTCGTTCTGCTAATGCCGACTGTGAATACTCCTCATCATCCAGAATATTTTGAGCAGGCTCATATAGAGGTCGTTCTATTGAGGACGAAGTATTTTCCATATACTCCCTATCGTTCCAAATATCCTGAGCAGGTTGACAAACTTCAGAAAGGAATTGTTCTGGTAGGATAGTGCTGACTATTGGTGATGGTGTGCATTGGTGTGTAGTAAGTAAATACTCCTCAGTGTCCAGAATATTTTGAGCAGGCTCATATATAGAGCGTTCTATTGGAGTCGAAGTATTTTCAATTAACTCCCTATCGTTCCAAATATCCTGAGCCGGTTGATAATCTTCAGAAAAGAATTGTTCTGGTAGGATAGGGCTGACTATTGGTGATGGTGTGCATTGATGTGTTGATTCGATAGTTATAATACTATCATCGATATCGAAGACATCAGGATCCACTCGCATCGATGGTCTGTTTGAAGCACTTCTTCTCCTTTTGGGTTGGTTAGCAAGTGGAGCAGCATTTCTCTTATTTATATTAGATGATGATGGTTGGTTGCATCTAATTTCATCTTCATCACCAGAGATACTTATAATGCTTGAATTTTGTAGCCTGCTTGGTGTCTTCATGGTGCGGCTGCATGATGCATGCTTAGTGCAGCTTGTTATCTGATAGATACTACTGCATGATGCATGCTTGGTAGCTGCTAGGTGCTGCTGCTGCCCTGCGAGCGTCATAGTCCCTGAATGCCAATTTCTCGCCATTGCATTCGGATTCATGCTTCGGTTTTAAAAAGATACTGAAGATTTCGTTACACTTATTACACAGGAACATGTTTGTATTGTTTTTATTGATTTTGTTTTAAATTTAACAAAAAAAGTTGATAAACTATATATATTTTTTTTAATTCGATTTAAAAAATAATATTTTTTTAACACTTTATTTAAACTTTATATAAAATTTACTCAATGCACACGTTACGCGGAGGAGCGATTTGTAACTGATTCCAAAAGAAAGAAAATCTAATCGAACTCGGACATTTCAGAAGTTCTAAGGATTATGTATTTTATCGAAAACGATCTCAACCCTTAATTAAAAAAAAAAACAATAACCATTCAATAACACTATATATGTTACATAAGATACAAATCGTCATAAACTAAAAATTTTATGAAGGTTGCATTTACCTTTGTTCTATTGTAATAACTAAAAAAGGTCAATATAAAAAGATTCCACACTGCGACAGACAGGTGCACATTAAATTGACAGTTCGGTTTCGAACATTTAATGACAGGTTTAAGGATCATGTTTGTTCTTGAAAACGATCAATAGAAAACATTTTTATTATCTTTTTTAATGACGTCATAAACTAGAAATTTTATGACGGTTGCATATACCTTTGTTCTAACTAAAAAAAGGTCAATATAAAAAACTATCCCATTTTATTTATTACGGTTGCATGAACCTTTGTTCTAACTAAAAATAGTAATGTAAAAAAAACGATCCCACCCTCTGATATAATTAAAAAGGTCAACATAAAAAATATCCCACAATCTTCAAGTACCTGCGATACGTATACATGAATTTTTTTTCTCTGCATCTCTTGCAGACTCTCGCAAAAATACTGATCCCTCTCCGATCATTTGCAGACTCTCGCAAAAACACTGATCCCTCTTTAAGTCTTTGCAGACTCTCGCCAAAAAACTGATCCCACCCAATGCTTATACCTGAACCTGAAGCATGTATTCTTCGATCGAAAACTGTATGATACTAGTCTATAAAACTGATCCCATACATTACATGATACCAACAACAGCAAAATAAAAATACCAACATGAATTCCAACTAGTAATCCCAAAATTATTCCAATAGGTATTCCAGCATGTATTCAAACAAGTATTCCAATAGGAATTCCAGCAAGTATTTTAACAAGTATTCCAATAGAAATTCCAATACGTATTTGCATAAACTGCGATTAAACGTTGCTTGGCGCTTTTTTTTTTGCCAAAGGGCCTATGACAGAAGAATCAGGGGTCCCCTATCTATACTACTGCCTGCGGCGCTCGTTTTTCAAAAAATCAAAATCAGATAATTAAAATAATCTTTAAAAACGTTTTTTAGGTCCATTTTGACAAATTTAATTTAAAATTAAAAAGAAAATTATTTTAAAATTTCATTAGTGACATGGCAATTCTAGTTTTTTCGCTATTGTTCTGTCGCATACACACACTCTGCGTGATTAGTGAGAATCACCTTACGTTTGAGTGACGACTGCTTCTCCTCCAGAGAGCATATGCAGCGTTGCATTTTGCGCATCGAGTTCGTGGCACGCCCACCTCCCATACAAGTCACTTTTATATAACACTTTAGGAACTAATACCTCGAAAAGTATTCAAGATATAGTTATAAAATTTACACCTATGAGGTACAGAGTATATTAAGTTGGTGCAGATATTATAACGCCCCTTAGGAGGCGTGGCCGGTATGCAAAAGTTTATATAATCTTGATCAGCACCACTACCTGAGTCCGTTTAACTATGTCAGTCTGTCTTGCTGTCCGTATACGAGGAAACTTGAGAAATAATGGTCAGAATGTGATGAAATTTGGTCACAATATATTTAAACCAAAGTCTAAAACAGTCCGTCCCATGTGACCTAACTTTCCAAACACGTTCTTAATTCTATTCGATCTTCGAATATTGCCATTAATCTCATTGCTATTATTAATATTATTATTATTAATATTCTTATTTATTAAAGGTTCATTTAGTACCTTACTACATGTTTCTATAGAAGGTACATTCATGAATACCATCCTCTTCATCGATAGGAAAAGAACAAACATTGTGAATCGACCTTTTCGATTCCCCATTGCTGGTCCTTACTTCTACCATTCTGTATAAATCATCTGAACCCATTATAGTTCGGATTACTCTCCCCCTTCTCCAATTCATTGGAGGAATATTGTCTTCTGTTTATAAAACGAGACTACCATTTTAAATATTTTCAATTGGATGCTTCCATTTGAAACGCTTTTGAAGCTCACACAAATATTCTGAAGGCCTACGCTTCCAAAATTCATTCGCGTTGTCTTGTACAGTTTACCAATTCTCCCGCAGCCCGTGATCATTTTTTTAATCACTGGAATCAATTATTATTGTAAAAGATTCCCCAATTAAAAAATGGTCAGGAGTTAAAACTTGAAAATCATTCGGATCGTCAGAAAGTGGTGTTAATGGCCTTGAATTTAAAACTGCTTCATTTTGTGACATCAAAATACATAACTCTTCAGAAGTCATGACACCTTCGATGACTCGAAAAAATGTATTTTTCACAGATTTAACAAATGCTTCCCCATAGCCCACCGACATGAGGCGACCTAGCCTGTATATTTATCCACTCAATACCCCTCTAAGCGCAAAATCTCACAATTTCTTGCGTATAATCTTTGCCCATAAATAGTTCGTATATTTCATTTAAACTATTTGCTGCACCCACGAACTTGAACGAAACCGTTTTCGAATTGAAGGAAACATTTTGGGAATCAAACGAAACCTTTTACCAATAAAAAGAAACCGTTTTCAAATTAATCGAAACTTTGTTCAAATCAAATGCAACCATTTTGAAATGGAATGAAACCATTTTCTATTGAAAATTGAGGAATTTTACGTTTAATATGAACATTATATGGATTTTCCGTAAAAGTATTTTGGCACACTTCAAAGTAAACAAACTATCATTTATGAGCTATTCCACACCAAGGCAACCAAAAAGTTAAATTTGATATTTTAACTTTCCATTTTAAAGAAATTTATTTAGATTACTTATATACCTACGCTGTATGTGCGAAAAAATTGACGAGATCGGTCCATTGTGACCTGTGATCTTAACACTAATATTCAAATAGCTCAAATAAAAGATACATCTACAGATCAATTTAACTGTATACGTGCTTAGGTAAACTTTTTTGGGCAAATTGACTTCATTCTCAAATACATCAAAATAATGTTTTCCCGCGAAACGACTTGTGGTTCCCAAATAAAAAAATATAAATTCCGTACACCTACCCATTTGTAAATATGGGTATCAAATGAATGGAAATTCTTCAACGATTGAAAGATTGTAGTTATTTTCAGGATTCGTATACCCTGGTGACCTATATACCACTTTGTGTGGTAACCACACATATAGGTATTTCCAGAAAAACGTCAACCACGACCGAAAAATTCAAAATGCTCAAATCTTTAAAATAACGATGGATTTGGAATCTTAAATATCTGAATCTAAATATCTGAAAATAAATTTTAATTCCGTTAACAGTAACGTATATAAAAATACTCATAAAATTACGTTACTATAAAATATATAAATATACCAAATTTTCATGTATTTTGAGTAATCAAATTAATTAACTTTAAAGACATACAGATACAAAATATTATTTTCTGTTTTTGTAGTAACATTAATAACACTGTTCTACAAGGATTTTAATCTGGAATGAAACCTATAAGTAGTATGGATTCGCCGGTTCTGACCCCACTGGGCTTCATGGAACACATTGTTGTTAGTGTAAATGAATTTTTAACAGAGATGTTGTTATTGTTTTCAATAGGGATCATTTTTTAACATAGTTGTTGTTAGTGTAGTTCAATATGGATCATTTTTTAACATAGTTGTTGTTGGTAGAGTTCAATGGGGTAGTGTAGTTTATTGGAGATCATATTTTAACAGAATATTTGTTAGTGTTTTTCATAGGAAGTATTTTTAACATAGGTGTATTATATACTATATATTTTATAATGGCATGGAGCCAGTGGGATGACTTTTTAACATAATTTGTTAATGTTGATACATACCTATATATTATTTGCATGTTATGAAGGCATGCAGCCGTAAATAGTAAATGTTGTTGTTGGGATAATTATATCGGAGTAAGCATTTTTTGTGAATGAGGATATTTACAAACGTATTAATGTTGTTGTTGTAAAATATTATAGTTGCAATTAAATTTTAGTTAACATAGTTATAATCTATACTATAGTTATACTTGATTGTTTTATTTTGAATGATCATCAAGAAAGTTGAGGTGCAAAGGGTTCAATTTGAAACATTGTTGAGGAACGATGATTGTAATTTAAAACTTCGATGTATCAATGAATGTTATTTTTAGATGTTTAATTTTTTTTTGGTGGATAATTTTTTTGTTGTAAACAGGTTAAGTACACTTCTGCATTGACATATATTTAATTCAATTTTACTATACGGATTTTTGTAGTGGATTTTATTCTATATGAATAAATGGAGTCATAAGGTTCCATTGGGATCATTTTTTAAATCATTTTCAATACTATAAGTTTAAAAGATTTAGCATGTTAGAACATGTGTATTTTTTATAGAGTTTTTTGTCTTGAGATTTATTTTACTCTCTTTAAAATTTTAATTGAGTATATTGTTACGAAATGATGTAATTTGCCCCATAGTGCAAGCAATCAACAATAATTAATGAGACACAAGACAATTCAGCGCACTAAAACACATGAGTGCGAATGAGATGCCAATAGCATGCGTCATTCACGAAACGAGTAGAAGGTTCTCGAAACAAGTCGAAGCTTGTCAAAACGTGTCGAACTGATGCATGCAGTATATAAGGGAGCCGCATCAGAGGTACAGTACTTCAGTTGTGATTTAATAGTGAACTAGTGCGTCTCGTGAGTGAACATTGTAAAGATAAATTGTAGTAATTCAGCAGTTGATATAAGTGATTATTTTTTAAGTTGTTATTTAAATTAATAAAGTTAATTAAAAATAGTTGAAATAATACTTGTTAAAACCAAATATAAGTGCGTTTTTATTTTGTACACAATCCAGCGATACGAACTCGTAGAACAGTTTTCCGTGGACTGAATTTTCGTAACAATATTTATACTAATGGAATTCACTTTTTAACTCATTTCGCAGAGATATCCGTTATATATAAATGAATCGAAATTTGAAAAAAAAATTATTCATCGTCTACATTACAATTTGATAGGAACAGGAAAAAATATGGTAAGATTATTTTTTTTTAATTTTTTTTATTTATTAATTTATGTATTTATATTATTTTAAGGATTTCGCTGAAATTATTACTTTAGCAAAAGGAAACCTCTCTACATACATCAGAGTAGATGACTTGCCCATTGATCAGGAATTCAGGATTTCTAAATTTGAATGGAAAAACACAATTAATGGAACAAAATTAATTCTACATCTAACAGACAATAGATGGTTTTATCTACCAGCAAGAATTTCTAGAAAAGTTAAAACCGATGATCCATATTTATATAATATAAATGAGAAAAAGTGGTCTATAATTTTTCGAGGACGACAATCAGAAGTAATGGGGATGGCTCTATTCGATTTACGTTATGAATAAAAACGTACTTTTAAAAATATTCATTTTTAAATAAAATATTTAAATATATACATATTGTTTTATTTATTTATTCTTAAAACGATTTGAAACAATATAACAAATAATTAATAAAACTTATGTTTGCATTATCTGCTCAAAACTGAGCAGAGCGTTTAATAAAATATTATCAGCATCATCGTCCATTAAATTACAATAATGACGATCCGCATTTAACATATTCGGATCGTCCAAGTTAAGAAATATATCATCTAGTCCATCATCTAACAAACCTTCCCTAATTCCAACATCTATTAAATTTACTGGCGGGAGTGTTACGACTTCTATTATAATTACTTAAAAACTATATTTAATACTAATGTAAGATTAGCTTATACGGACACAGATTCTCTTATAGTTGAAATTAAAACAAATGATTTCTATAACGACATTTCTGAAGATTTTTAAAAAACTGATCCATCAAATTATATTTCTGACACTTCTAGTTATGAGTATCCTAATATATATAGTTATAATCAAAATAATTGTAAAGTTGTGGGTTTGATGAAAGACAAAAATAATTGCAAAATAATGAAAGAAATAATATGTCTTAAACCCAAAACATACTTTTTCACTGTTGAAATACCAACATCAAAAGCCAAGGGTGTTAAAAAATCAGTTAGTAACACATTTACTATTCATGATTATAAAACATGTCTTTACAATAAGAAAGTTATAATGAGAGAAATGTATATAATAAGATCTAAAGCCCATATTTTATATACACAATGTGTAAATAAATTATCACTTAATTTTATAGATGATAAACGGTGTATACTAGATGATGGTATAAACACACTTGCTTGGGGACATTACAAAATTGATTTTATTAAAGCTTTAAATAATGATTTAGATATTTTTATGAATATAGATATATAGATATAAATTATATTATTTTAATTAGTAGATTTATAATATATAAATTTATAATGTATTAAATTAATAATAAAATAAAAATTCAATTTTTATATATTTCAAAATGTTTTGTTTATTTAATATTATACCCATTAACATCATCATAATCATATTGTGTTGTTTTACTTCGTTGAAGAGTTAAGCGAGGTGAGTATTGATATGTTAATAGAGTTTGCTTAGTTTTCGGTGTAATTTTACTTGCATCACTTGACAAAATCCGTACTTTAGGTGATCCATGATTTGAAAAGTTTTTTGAAAGTTTAGCTGCAGAACTTGCAGAGGTATGGTTTATATTATTAATTGTTGTATCCACATTCATAGAATTTTCTTCATCTTCGTTAATATTGCTATATATATGTTCATTAGCATTAAAGTCAGCCTGCGAAGCAAAATCTTTTTTTCCAATATCTTTTGTTTGAGTTTCATTATCGTTTTTAAATATCCATTTTGTTTGAGTATCTTGATCCCTTAAACATTTATTTATATCTTTAAGTGTATGAGTGGCATATATTGGAAGAAGTTTTCGTTTTAAAAATTTGAATCTGACATATCGTTAGAATAGCGTTCATATGTAGAAGGGTTTAATAATATAAGCTTGGATAAACTATTAGACATTTTCTAAAATTTTTCCTATAACACCGCTTAAAACAGAAGAAATCAAAATTGGAATAAATCCTCCTCTTCGATCGTAAAACAGTTTTTGAGCAGCAAAGTTTTCTAATCACATTTTTATATGATTTTAACCGAAAGGTCGGTGAGAGCTTTTCATAGGCAATGTTTTACTCTCGTAGGTCTGCCATTTACTGCCGAGAGGTAGCGTTTCTATGAAAAGATGTTGTTAGCCCCAGTCCAGGCTTGAACCGGGGACCTTTCGGCTCGCAGTCCAACGCACTAACCACTAAGCTACCGCGGCTACATATATACTCTAACTAATTCTTTAAAATTTTCAGGATAAATTTGTCTTGCCAAGCATTGAAATTGTAGTTTATCTCTAGGATTTTTAAACATAACTATATATTTTGAATTCAATGATATATCTCTTGTATATGTCCCACTATGAAAAATATTTTGAGTTACTAAAACAACTGATAAATTGCGGTGATGCGAACCTTTCACAAACTTTTTTGTTGAATAAGTCTAACATTAAATCATCTAAAATTATTAATGTAGATTCATTAGCTGAATTCTCAAAGTCATCTAGAATGCCTTCAATAAAATTTACATTATCAAGTTCCGGTAAAGAGTTTTTTTCAGCATAACACCAAATTACTTTTGTAATAGGAGAACTAATTAAATCTTTATTGTTAATAAGGTTTATATTAAATGTTGATTTGCCACAACCTGATGGTCCACAAACAAACATTGTAAATGGATACACAAATTGGTAATTTCTACAAAGCATATGATTCCAATTGGTCCAATGAGGTATTCAATATAAATAAAATAAAGATCATAAATCCAATTACTTATCAATTAATTGATTATCAAGGAGAAATAATAAAAGGTGGATTTTATGAAGAAGAATTACTTAAAACAGAAACATCAAATACGTATCTAGTTGAAAAGGTTTTAAAAAGAAAAAGGGATATGGTGTATGTCAAGTGGCTAGTTTTTGGAAGTGAACATAATTCATGGATTAACAAAAACGATTTATTAACTAAGTAAAATAAATGTAACTTATTATAATTGTATTGTTCCAATATTAATATAAATAAAGTTATTTAAAAAAAAACTATCATTCTTATTTAAATATTTGAAATTATAAGATGGGAGAGTCTAGTTTTTATATTAATTTATTAAGTAACAATTCCACAAATATTTATAAAAACACTAAATCTACATTTACAAATATATTAAAAGATTCTTTGGTTTTAAATGAAAACTGGGTTGTAGGTTTAACACAAATTTCATTTCAACTTGTCAATAGCCCATCTACATCTGAAGTAGCCCGTAACTTGGATAAAAGCGATATTTTGAAATCAATAAAATTACATAAAAGTAATATCAAAAATGTAAATAGCGATCTAAAAGTAGATCAAAAAAATAAATACTGTCCTTATCACATGTTTAAATTTCATGGACAAAATAAATCAGGCTATCACAAATAGAGAGCGGTGGCAGCTCTTTATTTGTGATAGTAGCGTCGGTAGCTCGTCGCTACTACTAAAAACTGGATTAAATGCTTTAAAAAATCATTCACTCGAAATTGAAAAATCGGTTTTGGAAGAGTTAGATACTAAACATATAAAAACTATATTAACTGAACAGGGTAAAAATGCGGTTCGAAATTTAAAAGAAAAAGTTATTATCAAAATTAGAAATATACACGATGGAAATGGAAAACGTACAAAATTCAAACGACTTAAGAAAAAAGATCATATGAAAACTAAACGTTCTAGAAGAAGGAAGTTTACTGATATATTTGACAACTGTTAATTTATTTATGATGGCATGATTTATTGAATGTATGAAAAGTGAATTATATTTTTTTGAGTCACCACCTGTACAAACTAGCACAATTAAAACAGAGGAGGTATCATATAGTCCAAAAGCAACAATTGACAACTCTACTACAATAGAATTTCTTTCACGCGGAAATCGTTATCTAAGTAGTGTTTATTTACGATTAATTGTATAACTTAATGGAAGTAGAGGAGTTGTAAACAATTTACTTCATTCATTATTTCGGAGCTGTAATGTTCATTTAAATAATAGAAATGTATCTCAATCTGATAATAATTATCACTATAGATCTTATATTGAAACCTTGTTAAACTATGGAAATGATGCTAAATCTACATATCTTGAATAATGCGGATGGTCTTTAGATATAATAAAAATTAATTCAATAGTTGAGAATGAAAATCAAGGTTAAGCTAGACGAAAGAAAACATTTAAAAATGAAGAACGAGTAGAATTGATTGGAAAACTACATGCAGATATATTTAATCATGCTAAATATGTTCTTAATAATGTGGATCTTAAAGTAACCCTTAATATGGAGAAACCTTCTTTTTATATACTAGAAGATTCCAAATCTGGAGAGTCATCTATTAAAATTCATGAAGCTAACTTATACATTAATAATCTTACCATTAATAGTAATATTTGAATGGCACATCATAATGTTTTACAAAGTAGAAAAGCTATTTATCAAAACATGCTATATATAAGTCCGTACGGACTTTATATAAGTCTAAAAAATCTTAATATAGCACCAACCAAAGTTGGACTTATATTGAGTCCGCACGGACTAAATATGAAATTAAGTCTGAGACAGACTTAAATTAAGTCTGCGCAGACTAAAAATGAAAGTATGTTTAAAATGGCCTATATTGAGTCCGCACGAACTTATATATGTAGTTTTTTTTTATCTCAAAAAACAAAAAAAGAAAAGTTTTTTTACCTAATTAATATTACTTTTGATTTTGTCCGCTCTTCTATTATTCCCTCGCGTTTTCTTTATTTATTAATTATTTATATTATATAATTTAACAATTGTAGAAAAAATGTTTTGTTTCAGTTGTCACAAGCTGGCATCGAATCTCTGACTCCAGCGTTGAAGTCAACTGCTTTCCCCATTAGGCTACGCATCTATTTTATTTTGATTGAGATTTTTGTTTCAAAAGCAAATTTTTTGAAATTTTCAATTTTTTCTAATGTGTCAAAATTATAAATTAAACACAGGGCTACCCGAGGTAGGTAAACGATTCGGGCTCCTCGTTACTGGGCGGACAAAAAAAAATTTGATTGTGACTGGCGAATGTACTAATTTGAATGTGGAACACATATAATATGAAAAATCATATCCAACTCATATTGCAGTTGCAAAAATACAATATATTTTTATTATTTAGAAGAAAAAAATATTTAGCGGGAATACTCTTTTCAGCTGCAATATTTTGTTTTATTTTATTCTGCAAGCCTAAAGGTCCCATGTTCAAGCTTGGACTAGGGCTAGGAAAACATTATTCTATACCACTCTACCTCTCGGCAGTAAATGAAAACCATAAGAGAGTAAAACATTGCCTATGAAACGCCTTTCTCATTCGCCGTTCGGATTCGTCATTAAACTGTAGGTACCACCACGTTGAGTAGATATAAATATAACACGTACATCTTAACGTGGCGAGAGAGCAGGACTGTAGCAGCAAACTATTATTTATTATTGAAATAAAAATGAGGAAAACAAAATTTGTAGTGATCATTTTATAAGGATCCTTTTTAGATACTCAAAAAAAAAACAATTTCAATGATCTAGTTGTCTTGCATTTGATAGTTGTATCAAGATTTTGAATAAATGCTCTGTGGCGATTGAGGCTGATAGCGTAACGGTGAGAACTCAAGACTTGTATTCCGGAAATGCAGGTTCGAGTCCCACGAGGTACATTTTTTTTTTAAATTAATTTTTTAACTTTTAAATAATCATACTAAGAAAATAAATATCACATTTTTATTTATACGGACTGATAAGATTGAAAAAAAATATGTTGAACCCAATAGAATCCATTGCATTATAATTACTTCTATTTGTTGAATATATTTTTTTTTAATTTCTTAATTAATGATTTAAGAAATAAAATAAAAATAAAAATTTCAAAACGAATTAAAAAAAATTAAAAAATTTCACACTGGTCGAGATTCGAACCTGCGATTCTGATGAAAATTTTAGTCTGTACGGACTTAAATTAAGTCCGTGCGGATTTAAATTCAATATAAATTTGAAGCGTTCTTATTTTGCACTAGCTAGAATGCGTTTAAGTCTGAAATGCCTTAAAAAGGAAATTAGAATGCACGGACTTTGTAGAACGCATTTTTTTTTCTGTGTACTGTTAGATAATGTTATAATTGGACAACTTCCAAATTTCTTAATATTTGTTATGGTAACTTCTTAAATTGCCCTTACAACCGTGGATCGGTTTTGGCCGCTGAGATGAAGCCGCGCCAGTCGGATCTGCTTTGCGCGCGCTGACGCCAGTTAGAAATACCAAGCGTTGCCAGGTTGTCCTCAACTTGGTCTTTCCAACGCAGATTTGGACGCCCTCTTCTACGCTGTCCACCTTCGAGTTTCGATTCAAGCACCTTCTTGGCTGGAGTGTTTTCATCCATTCGTTCGACATGACCTAGCCAGCGAAGCCGCTGGATCTTGATGCGCTTGACTATGTCAATGTCGTCGAATAACTCATACAGCTCGTGGTTCATCCTGATTCGATACTCGTTAGCAAAGCAGATAGGGCCAAAGATTTTACGGAGAATCTTTCTCAGCGTTCATGTTTCTGCACCATAAAGTAGGACGGCATGATGAGTGACTTGTAGAGCGTTATTTTTGTCCGGCGAGAGAGGGCTCTGCTTCTCAATTGCCTACTGAGCCCAAAGTAGCACCTGTTGGCAAGAGTTATTCTCCGTTTGATCTCCAGGCTGACGTCGTTGTTGCTGTTTACGCTGGATCCCAGATAGACGAAGTCCTTCACAATGTCGAACTTGTGGGTGTCAAAATCAGCTTTTTGTCCAAGACGCACGGACTCTTTTTTGCTTGTTGACACAAGGAACTTCGTCTTGTCCTCGTTCACCGCTAGACCCATTCGACGCGACTCTTTCTCCAATCTGGAGAATGCTGCGCTGACTGCTCGTGTGCTCCTGCCAATGATATCAATATCGTCGGCATATGCGAGCAGCATGACACTTTTGTTGAGGATAGTGCCGCTTTGACGGAGTTCGGCAGCTCGAACTATTTTCTCCATCAATAAGTTAAAAAAGTCGCATGATAGGGAGTCACCCTGTCTGAAACCTCGTTCGGTATGAAATGGCTCGGAGAGGTCTTTTCCTATTCTCACTGAGCAACGTGTGTTGCTCAGGGTCATCCTGCAAAGCCTTATAAGTTTCGCAGGTATACCGAACTCAGACATTGTTCCCTTATCGGAGTGTCGAAGGCGGCTTTATAGTCGACTAATAGGTGGTAGGTGTCGATCTGTTTTTCTAGGGTCTTTTCCTGGATTAGGCGCAATGTGAAAATCTGGTCTATGGTGGACTTTCCAGGTCAGACGCACTGATAAGGTCCAATCAGTCTGTTGACGATGGGCTTCAGTCTTTCACATAATACGCTCGATAGAACCTTGTATGCGATATTGAGTAGGCTGATCCCACGGTAGTTGGCGCAGATAGTGGGATCCCCTTTCTTAAGGATTGGGCAGAGTACACTGAGGTTCCAGTCACTTGGCATGCTTTCATCCGACCATATTCTGCTTACGAGCTCGTGCATGCTCTCTATTAGCTCTTCGCCTCCGGTCTTAAACAATTCAGCAGGCAGGCCATCAGCACCTGCGGCTTTGTTGTTTTTCAGCCGAGCAATGGCTGTTCTGACCTCGTCATGGTCGGGTGGCGGAATCTCAACGTCGTCATCAAGTACTGGGGTTGCCGGGTTTGCTTCTCTATCGGTGGAATTGAGGTCATCATCACCGGTCAGCAGTTTAGAGAAGTAATCCCTCCATATTTTCAGTGTGCTCTGGATATCTGTCACTAGATTTCCGTTCTCATCTTTACAGGAAGAGGCTCCGGATTTTGATCCTCCGGCTAGGCGTCTTATTTTCTCGAAGAATTTTCGAGCCTCATTCCTGTCCCCATGCATCTCAATCTCCTCACACTCACGTCTTTCTGCCTCGCTTTTTTTACGCCTGAAAAGACGTATCTCTTCCCTCCTCTTCTCTTTGTATCGCTCCTTCGCAGCTCGCGTAGCTACTGACTGCAGGGTGGATTTGTACGCAGCGTCTTTCTCTGCAGTGGCCGCGCGACACTCTTGGTCATACCACTGATTCCTCAGGGGGCGTTGGAATCCAAGCACCTCTTCGGCAGCCGTACGCATAGAGCAGGAGATATGATTCCACTGCGCGCTTATATCATCGAGAGGAGGAGTGCTTTGTCTAAGCAGGTGTGAGAGTCGAGTGGAAAAGGCTTGCGTTGTCTGTTGTGATTGCAGCTTTCCGACGTCTAGCTTTCTCTGCGTTTGGTTCCGTACGTTCTTCGCAGCGCTTAAGCGTGTGCGGACCTTGGCTGCTACAAGGTAATGATCCGAGTCCATATTGGCACCTCGGATAGTGCGTACGTCCATCACGCTTGAAGCGTGCCTTCCGTCAATCACAACGTGATCAATTTGATTTCGAGTTTTTTGATCGGGCGACAACCATGTGGCCTTGTGGATATCGAAATGTTCGAATCTAGTGCTACTAACTACCATGTTTCGTGCTGCGGCGAAGTCGATTAGCCTCGTTCCGTTATCGGAAGTGTTGGCATGGAGGCTAAATTTTCCGATTGTGGGACAATAGATGGCTTCTCTGCCCACCTTGGCGTTAAAATCGCCTAGCACGATTTTGATATCGTGGCGGGGGCAGCGCTCGTATGAGTTGTCTAGGCGCTCGTAGAAGCGCTCTTTTGTCTCGTCATCTTTCTCGTTCATCGGAGCGTGTGCACAAATTAGGCTGATATGGAAATATTTAGCCTTGATGCGGATTGTTGCCAGCCTTTCGTCCACGGGCGTGAACCTAGAGACAAGATGGCGGAGTCTCTTGCCGACCACAAATCCACATCCAAATTCGTGTCTCTCCGCATGGCAGCTGTAGTAGATATCACAGGACGCTTGTTTCGAACAGCCCTGTCCCGTCCATCGCATCTCCTGGATAGCGGTGATGTCAGCCTTATATTTTTCGAGGACATCTGCCACCTGGATAGAGGCACCTTCCCTATAAATGGTCCGGACATTCCAGGTGCATATCCGTAAATCATGGTCCTTAAAACGTTTGCGTGGGTCGTCATCGTTGTAATCGGTCGTTATCCGAGGCTTCTTTTTTGTTTTCATTGGGCGCATAGGTTTTTTCCGTGGTGGGACCCAAACCCAACGCACGAACCCTCACTCTGAGGGAGATGCTCGCCACTCACTTTAGCCGACTTCTACACCGGGTGGTGTAGAGCGCCGTTTCCAGAGACTTCCACGAGGAGGACTTCCACCGAAGTGGAGGTGTCACCATTTGACAATTTGTCAATTCTGGTGACCAGTGAGTTGACTTGAGACGACACCGACAAGGATTGCGCTGGCTTCGCCATGTTGAAGCACTCAGACACGTTGCCTTGTGATAATCGCCCCCATAGTCCCCTATCGCCCCCATAGTCCCCTCGCCCCCATAGTCCCCATGGTTATGGTAACTAATAAATCATAAACTGGTGATCGTTCAGAAAATCCGTATAACTTTCGCCATTTCAATTTAGAAAGATTTAATTTAGTTGTAAATGGAGTACAAGTACCAGCACAGGTGATTGAATTTGATTATAAACATAGACGTATAAGTACAAGGGGATATCAAACCTTATTTAAAGATACTGGCATACATTACTTTAATAAGGGACATCAAATAACTAAAGAATTGTTTGATAACGGATATTTCTTACTTGCATTTGATTTAACACCAGATCATAACAATAACTCACACTGTGGAAACTTAATATATCAAGATACAATACGAATTGAAGGTCGTTTCAGTGTAGCACTTTCTGAAGCAATTATTTGTTTAGCATTGTGAGTTTGATAGTGTTTTGGAAATTGATAAAAATCATTATGAATACAAGTAATATAGAAAATATATTATATAAAAATTTAGTAACTAAGAAAAATTTTAAAGGGGTTTTTGCATCAAATCAGCTACCTAGAAATCGAATAAAAAGCCCGCATTTTGTATTGTGAATATGGATTCATCATTTAAACCAGGATCACATTGGATTGTAATATATTTTCCTCGAAATGGGCCGGCTGAGTATTTTTGTTCTGCAGGGTGTTCTCCTATTAAACCATTTGTAAATTTTATTCAAACAAATTCATCCACATTTATTAAAAGCAATTTTTAAGTTTCCTATAACAAAAAATAAATTAAACAATTTAATGAAAATAATTTATAAATTTGTCTCTTTATTTTTATTATTTAAAATTTTACAAATTCATTGAATATAGTATAACATTATTAATAATATGTAATACACAATTATTTTGTATATTTTATTCTATAATATAATTTTATTAGTTTATCAATGTCCTTGCATTCCTTGTCATAATAATAGCAACCTCCTGTATCTGGTCCCTCCGTTAAGTAATCTGTGGCCCATGGACAGCTCTTATAATGTACTCCGTGAATAGTTAATATTTTTTCTATAACACTGATAATGCTTACAATAAGGGATAAACTTAATAAACTGTTTTTTATAAACTTTTTTTTTATAAAATAAAATATTATTAAAAACTTTTTTACTTTTATGACTTCCATAATATGTTTTTTGTTCCAATAAAATTGTAATGTAGACAATAAATAAATTTTATTAAAATATCGATCCATTTATATATATTGGAGATCTCGCTAAAATGAGTTAAAAAGTGAATTCCATTTGTATAAATATACTCATTTAAAATTTTAAAGAGAGTAAATAAAATAAATCTCAAGACAAAAAACTCTATAAAAATAAACATGTTTTAACATGCTCAATTTCTAAAACTTATAGTATAGAAAATGATTTAAAAAATGATCCCAATGGAACCTTATGGCTCCATTCATTCATATAACCAAATTATACGACCATGTCTTTGTAGAACAAAATCCAGTACAATTATCCGTATAGTAAACTTGGCCTTGAATTAAATATATGTGTCAATGCATTAATACAGAAGTGCCTTAACCTGTTCACAACAAAAAAATTATACACCAAAAAAATAAGCATCTAATAATAACATTCATTCATATATCGAAGTTTTAAATTACAATCATCGTTCCTCAACAAAGTTTCAAATTGAACCCTTTGCTCCTCAACTCTCTTGATGATCATGCAAAATAAAACAATCAAGTATAACTATAGTATAGATTATAACTATGTTAACTAAAATTTAATTGCAACTATAATATTTTACAACAACAACATTAATACGTTTGTAAATATCCTCATTCACAAAAAATGCTTACTTGGATATAATTATCCCAACAACAACATTTACTCTTTACGGCTGCATGCCTTCATAACATGCAAATAATATATAGGTATGTATCAACATTAACAAATTATGTTAAAAAGTCATCCCACTGGCTCCATGCCATTATATAATATATAGAATATAATACACCTATGTTAAAAATACTTCCTATGAAAAACAATAACAAATTATCTGTTAAAATATGATCCCCATTGAAAAAACAATAACAACTATACTGTTAAAATATGATCTCCAATGAACTATACTACCAACAACTCTGTTAAAAAATGAATTGCAAAAAAGGCCGTTTTTGGTACTTTATATCGCAAGTTGTAGCACGATTTCGCCATGTTGCATGCGCAAACTTTATCACAAAATAAAATATGAACCTTGCCCTACGGATAATTGGCAAAAAACATCTGTGTTCAGATATTAGTTTTTGCAAAATATCAAAAAGAAATTTTCGTTACCAAACAAGAGTGTCGAGAGACTAATTTATCACAATTCTCTAAGTTCTCTTGAAAAACATTTAAGTATTAGTTCGCAATGTGCTTGCTGTCAAAACTTCGAAAAATGTTTTAAACTTTGTCTTACTGAAATTTTTCGAAATATTTTTAAAAATTTGTTTATGAAATATTTTATTAAAATGAAGGGAACGCAGAGATATACAATTTCATACATATATAATGTAGTGGCGCTAGATGCAAAATCGAACCAAATTCTTAGAATCTGATGTACGCTTCATGGAAAAACATAATGGGGAAAATTGCACTGCGTAATCTCCAGGTGTGTATCTGATTCGGCAGGCTTTAATGGGTTAAAAAATCAAATATACATCCGTCGTCAACGAATGCTTCTGACCGACTGAACTGAAATTTTTGAAAATTTGACATGAACAAAAATAAACCAGTTGGGAAGGTTAGATCACATGGGAAATTTTAAAGTAGGTGTTAGTTAGGATTATCAACCTACACATATGTGTGGTTACCATTCAAAGTGGTATATAGGTCACCAGAGTATACGAATCCTGAAAATAACTACAAACTTTCCATCCCTGAAGAATTTTCTTTCATTTGATACCCATATTTACAAATGAATAGGTGTACCGAATTTCGATATTTTTTTTTGGAAACTACAAGTCGTTTCGCCGAAAAACATCATTTTCATGTAATAGAGCATGATGTCAATATATATTTGACCAAAAAAAGTTTTCCTAAGCACGTATACAGTAATATTGATTTGTAGATGTAAATTTTATATGAGGTATTTCAACATAAGTGGTCGGTTCTCAGGTCACAATAGACTGATCATGCCAATTTTCTTGTTCAGCTTAGATATATAAGTAATCTAAATCTAAAGTTTCATTGCTCTAGCTCTTCAACTTTTTCTGTAATCGTGATTTCAACAGACAGACATAAGGACAGACGGATAGACAGACAGACGGACATCGCTAAATCGACTCAGGAGATCATGCTGATCAAGAATATATATACTTTTTCATACCGGAGATGCTTCCTTCTGGGTGTTACAAACGGCGTACCAAACTGAATATACCCTTTCACTCTTAGTATAGGGTATAAAAGCTACCCTTTTCAAAATTAAATTTATAATATTGTATGGACACGGCTGTAGTTGTAATATGTATTGAACATTTTATTCTAATTAATGGCAGATTTGGAACAATTTTTCGTAACAATTAGGAATTGTGAAAATTTTAAAAAATATGCCTTAATCATAATAATAAAGCACATCATCATAATAATAAAGTCATAATAAAACGAGTTGGGAAAGTTAGGTTACATGGGTAAGTTCGGTCACATGGGGCGGATTTTTATGGTCGGTCGGGCCCGACTATGGAATACCCTACACCTTTGGTGGGGATATTAACGTGGGATATTTAATTGCATACCTTAATTTTAAAGATTTTAATTAAGTATGCTGAACCTCCCCACCCTCAGAATATTATTCACATATCAGAAATTTACGTCTTATATCCCCATAAATTAAAAAAATTATATAAAAGTATAACAAACTAATAAAAAAAACAGAAACATATAATTGGGCGGACAACGTCTATATTTAAAATTTTGAAAGGCTTATAAATCATAGATTTGATTTTAATAATTTACGAATCAAATTTTCACTATGAAAACCCGGGAAATAATAAAAAAAAAAAGTGGGCGGATCACGCCCATTTTTGGACCACATATTTTTAGGTGAATTATAACAATACGTTTTAAATTTGATACCTATATCTTGAATACTTTTCGGGTTTTTAGTTCCTAACGAGTTATATTAAAGTGACTTGTATGGGAGGTGGGCGTGTCCGTTAACCGATTTGGCTCATTTTCAAACTCAGTTCCTACTTTTGGCTAAAATATAATAATACGAAATTTTATCGCATTCTGATCAGTATTTCTCAAGTTATTCTGTATTCGGACAGCAAGACAGCAAGACGGACAGACAGACAGACAGACAGACAGACAGACGGACATGGCTAAACGGACTCGAGTAGTGATGCTGATCAAGAATATATATACTTTTCCATACCGGACACGCCTCCTAAGGGGCGTTAAAATATATGCACAAAGTTAATATACCCTGTACCTCATAGGTGTAGGGTATAATTAGTCACGCAACGTTTGAAATCTAAATAAGAATAATATTATTGTATATTTTCAAAATAGACAATTTTTGACATTTAATGCAAAGTAAGCTTTTTCTTATATTGTGAAAATTAAATTTTTAATCAAACAAAACAAATAAATATAGGTATATATGTATATATGTATATTGTGAAATGAAAATAAAGGCACATTTTTTTCTAAAGACAGTTTTTAAAGGCCACTTAAAAAGTTCTTAATAACTAGTTTTATTTACAATTTTTTATATACTAAAAAATATAAATACATAACAAAACTTACATATTATTAACATTTTTACAAAGATTTCAATAATTTAAAAAAATGTTTCGTTTACATTAGATACGTTTAGATACACATTTTATGTCATTCGATAAAATGTTCTTAAAATTGAAAACATATAAATGAAGTGTTTTATTTAGTTCGTGTTGTTTTATTTAGTACTCCGAAGTGAATATTTAGTGCAACTTTCCACAGGTAATATCCAGCTTCAGTTCAGCTCAATTCAGCTTCAATTATAGTTCTTCTCAAATCACCTGATTTGTCTGTTGAAGCGACTAGTGACAGTTCTCTTTGAAAAACTATAAGTGTCGGTTATCAAGTGTTGTGAATTAGTTCACACATTTTTCTTTTCTTTATGGTTCTTCACTATTCATTCAGTTTTGGATGTTGCTGTACATATGTTGAGCGCATCATGTTTTTAGCATGTTGTACTCATGATGTACAGCAACATGTTCATAGCATTGTGCCAACGCTTCACGTTGGCAACAAAGCCCTAAAGCTTTACTTAGACCACACCACTTTCAAGTTATCTTGCACAGTTAACAGAGGCTTGCAATATAATTTCATTGCATGATTAGGGTGCTATGTTAAAATAAGCAAACCAGCGATTGCCATAAATTCTGCTATTTCGCAATTGGTGTCAGCCAAAAACTGCAAATCGGACTTTCTTCAAAAGTCACGTACACCAAAATTAAGTGAAAACTCACTAGAATGTAGTGAAAATAGAATTTAAGAAAAGCTTGCAACCAACGAATTGTTAATACCTTTCGTTAAAAGAGTGTAGTTTAATCAACCTGAAGTGGAAGTAATAAAGTAATAAAAGTGTTTTTCAATTTTAAATTAAAAAGTGTTTTTAATTAAATAATATCTCGAATCTCTAAAATAATCAACTCTACGTCGGTACCAACCTCTCAAGGACCGTGAGTGGAAAGAAGGACGAAGGAAGGAGAACGAGAACGAAAAGTGACCAAAATGGTAAGTGGTTAAAATTTTAATTATTTGTTTTTTAATTAAAAAAAAGGGAGATTTGAAAACTAGAATTAATTATATTTTGTATTTTTTTTTGTTATACAGATGGGGAGAGTTATAAATAAAAAATGTTTAAACATTATAAATAATTTAAAAATATTAAAATTAAATATATAAAAGAAAATACATATTGCGAAGCCGAACGCCGGACCCTCTAGTGTATAATAAAATAATTCATACTATTAATATGCAAATTATAATTTTCTTTAAATATAAAACGATAACACTATAAAATCAAACAAATATTTATATTCAAAACGTGTCAGTTTTTCGCAGCACTGATGGCTGTTGATAAAGATAATTAATTTTTATATCAAATTAAATGAAAAATAAAATGCGATAAAAAATCAATATATTTTCCGAATTCGTTGTCAGAAATAACATTTGGAAATATTCAAGAAATTTTAATATTTTATAATATTCTAAATAATAAATTTACACTTGACATTTCTCTTAAACGTCTTTTGTGTCATAGTACAAAAGACGTTTAAGAGAAATTTCAAGTGTAAATTTATTAATTAGAATATTAAAAATATTAAAATTTCTTGAATATTGAATTACATAGTAACAGCGATTACATAAATTTTAATTTAAACATATTTTTATTAAAAATCAAAATTTTACAAATTGTCTGAATAGAAATAATTCAGGGAATATTATTTGGAAAAATAAAATTATTTTATTTTACCAATATAATAGAAAACCGATTTGAAAAAAAAACAAACTTCGGAATTTAAATTAAAAAAAAAAAAGAAATTTAGTTTATAGTTATACTTCATGAATGCCAAAATTGATTTCGTCGTTGTTTGGGTAACATTTTTGTTTCATTGAAATTTTCAATTAAAACTTGATTTAATTATTCTTTTTTTTAATTATTCTTTTTTTTAATTATTCTTTTTTTTAATTAAAAGATAAAGATAACGTTTTAAATTTATTGAAAATATTTATTGGCAGATCCTAATGAATTAAATGCGTATATTCAAAATCAATCTAGCGAATTAGACAGATTTGTTGTAAATAAAGATAATCCAGCATTATTAAATGATAATGTATCTAGAATTCTGCATTTATCTAAATTAGAGGAGGCAGATAAAATAGTAGATTTAAAAATTAAATCGGTTTTAGCAGAAAATGGTGAATTAGAGGGATTAGTTAACGGGTTGAGAAAACGTTTAAACGATTAATGATTAAAACGTACAGCAGAGTTAGAAGAATCAGCTAATATAGAAGTGGAAAACATAATGTTAAGAAATTTATTGAAAGAAAAGGATATTTCTGAGAAATCAATAAATAATTCTGTCAGACGCCTGGCAAGGGAGGAGTACGCGACGTTGGAGGAAGCAAACAACAAAATACAGGAGTTTAACGAGCGTTTTAGATATTTGAACGAGGAGGTTAAGTCAGGACACCAGACATCCTTATACCACAAGGATACCATAGAGAGTGACGACATCACAACACAGGGCAACATGGGATTAGGTGAACGTTTTATTGAAGGATGTGAAATGGTGAGGGCAGAACTGAAGCATGAACAAATGGCGGAATTTATTAAAAGCGTTAGGGTTCGTTTACAGGGAGATGTTTTTGATTTAGTAAGTTCAAAGGAATTTGAGATAATAGATGATCTATATAGTCTATTAAAAAATACGTACATGGAATGTAGGTCAGTAGATGCCATTCAATATGACATAAGAAAGGCATCTCATTATTCGGGGGAAAATATTAGATATTTTTCGAGGCGTTTGGTTAACCTACAGTTGGCAGCATTAAGTACGATTAAATGTAAATGTTTGATGTTTGTTAATGAATTGAATCAATTAGGTAAAAGCTCATTTAAGTTAGGAATTCGGGATTACACTTTGCGGATGCTCGTTTTGAGCAGTAGGCAAACAACACTGGAGAAATTGGTGGAAGAGACATTGGACCATGCAACGATACAAATGGAGTCAACAGAGTTAACGGGCATAGACAAGTTTGGAGTCCATTTCAATGAGCCCTCATCGACTTGCATGCCAAATAATCGTAATGCACCAGGTGGCCAAGGCAATTAAAAAAAGGAGACAGAAGATAAAACACAAAATGTAGGTATGAAGCAGTCTATTTCTACATGTTCTTTTGTAAGAAGAAGGGACATCTGAGGGAGGGATGAATGTCATACACGGAGAAACACTCCGTATTTCAGTGACTGTCGTGCTTATGGACATGAACAGTGTGCAGATCGTCGGAATGGTTTTCCAGGACATACTTCTCCCCAAGGAAGTCAGCCACCCGTACCTCAGGTAAATGGTCAACGTGGTATCCCGGACCAAGGCGGAGGTGCCTTGGATTGAGATTGGTGCCATAAAGGGGGACACGTCGATGAGGATTGTCGCGTTAAACGCGATATACGAGTGTTTCAAGGAAATAATGGTAATGGGAATTTGCAAACACTCCGTATTTCAGTGACTGTCGTGCTTATGGACATGAACAGTGTGCAGATCGTCGGAATGGTTTTCCAGGACATACTTCTCCCCAAGGAAGTCAGCCACCCGTACCTCAGGTAAATGGTCAACGTGGTATCCCGGACCAAGGCGGAGGTGCCTTGGATTGAGATTGGTGCCATAAAGGGGGACACGTCGAGGAGGATTGTCGCGTTAAACGCGATATACGAGTGTTTCAAGGAAATAATGGTAATGGGAATTTGCAAACAGGCCCGCTAAATATTGCACTTTTTTTTATTGAATTGTTTTATTATGAATTGATGCATGGAACAATAATAGCGTTCCTACCAGGACCCAGTCAAGGCCACTAAACTAGGGGCCCTTAGCAAATAGTGTAGTAAGGCCAGTAGTTGTAGAAGTTACAAAGAGGACACCACCTCAAAATAAAACAGCTAATATTATTAACGCAGAAAATGAAGAACAAAACGTAAAGATACATATTAATGAAATTATAAATCTTCCAACAAAAACATATAATGAACTAAGTGATAATAAAACACAACTTGACGCGAAAAATCAGCAAAATATAGGAATTAAGGAAATTAAAAATAAACGAATTATAAAGAAAGCAAATAAAGTAAAGAAAGTAAAACCAAATTATAAAATCAAAAGTAAATCGAATAAAAAGGAAGTTGTAATTAAGGGCCCTGAAAATTTGGGAATTGATGATCAAACATCCGAAAAGACTGTAGATACATTCCGTACAGGGGCGAGTATAATTTGCAATGAAGTAATTTCAATATTTCTTTTTATTATTAGCGATATGTGCGTTTTATCGTCAGAAGTGTAATTTGTAAAATTAAATTGTCTCCAATTCTTAATAATTTTAAGAGTAAATTTATTTCAAGGAAAATGAAATTAGCTTCACAATTAGGCATACATCGTAAAATATTTAACGGGCATGGAGAGTGTTTCAAGATATCCGATACGAGTGATGTGTTCATTACAGTACCTTGCGAGGCAGCAAAGAATGGAAAACGTACTATGTTAGTGGATTCTGGAGCTGAGGCCAGCATGATTAAAGAAAATAGGATGGCACATTTGCCGAATTTTTATAAAAATATTCAGTATTCCTATAGTTTTGTTGCACAAACAGGAAAATCAGCCAGGAGTATATCTGGGAGAGAGTTTAACAAATGTTAGAAGAAATAGAGTATATGCATCAATTTTAAATGCCACCGACAAGGAGGTGACCATTGATACCAATTTCAAGCCACAATTTTCCAATTTTAACAAATTTAAAGAAGCAACAAAGTCGAGTTCTACAATAAATACAAAAAACTCGGTTAATATAAAAATAGAATTGATAGATTACTAGGGAATGTAAAGATCGATGAATCTTTGAATAAAGAAGAAGTTGCATCTTTGCAGAATATTTTCTTGCCATATCATGACATTTTTCATTTGGAAGGGGATGAATTAACATTCACTCCGATATTAAAACATGAAATACCCACACAGTGGAATCAGCCACCAATAAATCAGAAACAGTATAAACTTCCCCATACGCATCGAAATGAGATTAATAGACAAGTATCAAAGATGTTAGACGATGGAATTATTTCACCAAGCATGTCGCCTTGGAGTTCCCCATTATTATTGGTACCTAAAAAGGGCGATAAAGATGGCAATAAGAAATGGAGACTGGTTACAGATTTCCGAAAATTAAATGAGGTCACCATCAAACAGGTGTTTCCTATACCACGAATAGATGAGATTTTAGACCAGCTAGGTCTTAGTCGGTATTTTTCAACACTAGATTTATCAAGTGGTTACCATCAAGTTCTAGTTGAAGATAGTGACAAAGAAAAAACTGCTTTCAGTACAGGTCTTGGTCATTTCGAATTTAAAAGAATGCCATTCGGTTTAACGGGGGCACCGGCCACTTTTCAAAGAATAATGAATCACTAACAGGGTTACAGGGTATTGACTGTTTCGTTTATTTGGATGACATAGTGGTATATGGAAATAATTTAGCAGAACACGAGCACAGGCTATTCAAGGTTTTTCAAAAGCTGAGAGAAATTAAATACAGGGAAATGTCAGTTTTTACGACGCGAGTTTATATATTTAGGTCATAAGTGTTCTGAGTTAGGTGCCCAACCAGACCCAGCCAAAGTAGAGTGTGTAAAAAATATTTTATTTCCGAAAAATAGGAAGGAAGTTCAAGCATTTTTAGGCTTAATTAATTATTACAGAAAATTTATAAGAGGTATGGCAAAATTGTTATTACCAATAAACTGTTTGCTTAAAAATGACGCTAGGTTCATATGGAATAACAATTGTCAAAATTCGTTTTTAAAACTCAAAGAAGCAATTATGTCACCACCCATACTACCGGATTTTAACCAAGAATTCAAACCTAAACGAATAACGGTTTCGGTTTCGGTTTTTTCGCGTTTCGGTTACGGTTTCGGTTTTAAGTTTTTATAACGAAACGGTTTCGGTATACCGTTCCATGTTACGGTTTCGGTTTTGATTTCGGTTTTTGTATAAATTTTCTTTTTTCCATATTTTTCAAATAATTTAACATTGTTTATATGGTGCTAAGTTATGATCAAATTATGATATTGGGGTAAAGTGGGAAACGCAATTTAAACAATGTTTGTTGTTATTTTAGTTAAAATAATTATTTAATTGATTACGCCAAGAAAAAAGTTTAATTTAAAATTTCGTGACCACAAACCAATGAAAAGCAACTTTTTGACATAACCTGAGATATGATCTGAATTGCAAAGAAGAAGAATTTTGTACAATTTTCATCCATAAAAACCAAAAAAATTAAATTTCAACTATTCAGTGAACTGCAATATATGTAAAATAGTGATGATAGAGTCTTGATCTTGCATAGGTACATATGATCTTGTTCTTGCAATACCTTTCTTGCTCTTGCTTGCAAGAATCTTGCAAAATTTTACTTTTTAAATTTTAAATAAAAGATCGAAGACAAATATATGTTAAATTGCATATTAATTATGAAAACAAGTAGAATTTGAACACTACTTGTATTTAAGTTAATCATTTTCCATATTTTCAATTTCTTCAAAAAAAATAAATTATTTTACTAACAAAAAAAAAAAATTAATTATATTTTAAAAAGACAAAACTAATAAAATATAATTGTATAATGCATGGTTTCCATGCTATCTTTCGCTATCACTCGTCATCACTATTTCTCTAAATAGAGATGAAATACAAATCATTTCAAATCAGAAATTTAAGTGCTAGAATGAAACGAGTACATACGACACCGTTTTATAGCAAGCGATATCCCCAGATGATATTGAGGGATAACGAGAGATAGCGAGTGATAGCAAAAGTTCAAATGTTTAAACTTTTCCTATAAATCGATATCACTTTTTTTTCTTGCTATAACAAACATATGTTTTTTGTTTACATTTTTCCATGGTTGAAGTATATACAGGTTAAGTCATCTTTCAAAATTCAGTCGCCATGTACTTTTTTTTGAAAACTGTTTGAAAGATTAAACATTTGTTTACGAATATTTTAAAACAAAACATCAATGCTTTGTTTACAACTTCATAAAAACAAATGATATTCAAAATTTTAAATTAAATAAATTTCAACATTTTGCCAACTTTCAAGATTGTTTTGGATCCAAAAGAAACCACAGCGATTGGAAAAAGTGATAAAAATGAATGTGTGCATTGAAATGTTAATAAAATCTCCAATTTGCAATGCAAAAAAACTATAACCTGAAATTAAAGTTTAAAATGACAATTAATTCTTGTATTTTGAAATTTTCTTCTTGACATTCTCAGCACACTGTATCAACCATGATACAAATATATACAGGTACGATCACTCTCTCATTATTTTCCAATGTTTACTTTAGGTGACACTAGCCAAGTTTTTTGAAGTTTAGTTTTAAAACCAAAACAAAATCGACAATTAAAAAAAAATCAATATAAAATTCTATAGAAATGACAAAATCTGAAAAATATTTTTCATATTTTCTTTGAAAATAAATTTCAATTTTTGAAAATTTGAATTTGAATCAAAACAAAATATTTCAAAATTTGTCAAAAAAACTTTCCTAATGTCAGAGTGATCGTACCTGTAAATATTTGTATCATGGTATCAACAATGCATTTTTCTATTTCACATTGACATAAGAATTTTAATAAATTCATTGTCAAACATTTGTATAAAATTAAAAAACAAAACTTTTGTGTGGAAACGGAAACTTTGCGCGATGTATCCATACGCGCCTTTGACAAACTGCAGACAGCCCTCACCCCACTGGAGCCCAGCATCACTGAGCTTAGTCCGTAGTCCAAACCTTAAGTGTGGCAATTTAAGCACGCGTTTCTTTCATCATCGTCTAAGCGGTTTCCTTCAGCGTAATTTCAAGCCGTACTGATGGGTGCTGTCGTACGAATTCGGCTACATTCGCATGTTGTGCATCAACTTCTGTTTGCTGACATGACGCACACCTGGACATAGGAATCGTTTATCCATTCATCTATTTTGTGGTGTCCCCCTTCATGTCTGTAACCCTATTGTCTACCATCTTGGACTGCCTATCTCTTTATCAAAGGTCTATCTCTTTATCATAGAGGCACTGCCTAAAAATGTTCATGATTTGAAGAAAACAGCATTTCCAATACAACAGCAACGGCTGCTTAATTTAGTGTTGTTTTTAATGAATTTTAAATGACAGTTTGTTATAAAAGCAATAATATTTTGTATTCACTCATTTATAGTAAATAATACCGAGTGATATCGATTTGGGGATAACGAAAGATAGCATGGAAACCATGCCTAAATCAAGTGATGTTGACAAGACAATTCAAAATCTCAAGGCCATAATAAAATGAACATAATATGTTCAATACACTTGACATTTCTCTTAAACGTCTTTTGTGTCATAGTACAAAAGACGTTTAAGAGAAATGTCAAGTGTAAATTTATTAATTAGAATATTAAAAATATTAAAATTTCTTGAATATTGAATTAAATAGTAACAGCGATTACATAAATTTTAATTTAAACATATTTTTATTAAAAATCAAAATTTTACAAATTGTCTGAATAGAAATAATTCAGGGAATATTATTTGGAAAAATAAAATTATTTTATTTTACCAATATAATAGAAAACCGATTTGAAAAAAAAACAAACTTCGGAATTTAAATTAAAAAAAAAAAAGAAATTTAGTTTATAGTTATACTTCATGAATGCCAAAATTGATTTCGTCGTTGTTTGGGTAACATTTTTGTTTCATTGAAATTTTCAATTAAAACTTGATTTAATTATTCTTTTTTTTAATTATTCTTTTTTTTAATTAAAAGATAAAGATAACGTTTTAAATTTATTGAAAATATTTATTGGCAGATCCTAATGAATTAAATGCGTATATTCAAAATCAATCTAGCGAATTAGACAGATTTGTTGTAAATAAAGATAATCCAGCATTATTAAATGATAATGTATCTAGAATTCTGCATTTATCTAAATTAGAGGAGGCAGATAAAATAGTAGATTTAAAAATTAAATCGGTTTTAGCAGAAAATGGTGAATTAGAGGGATTAGTTAACGGGTTGAGAAAACGTTTAAACGATTAATGATTAAAACGTACAGCAGAGTTAGAAGAATCAGCTAATATAGAAGTGGAAAACATAATGTTAAGAAATTTATTGAAAGAAAAGGATATTTCTGAGAAATCAATAAATAATTCTGTCAGACGCCTGGCAAGGGAGGAGTACGCGACGTTGGAGGAAGCAAACAACAAAATACAGGAGTTTAACGAGCGTTTTAGATATTTGAACGAGGAGGTTAAGTCAGGACACCAGACATCCTTATACCACAAGGATACCATAGAAAGTGACGACATCACAACACAGGGCAACATGGGATTAGGTGAACGTTTTATTGAAGGATGTGAAATGGTGAGGGCAGAACTGAAGCATGAACAAATGGCGGAATTTATTAAAAGCGTTAGGGTTCGTTTACAGGGAGATGTTTTTGATTTAGTAAGTTCAAAGGAATTTGAGATAATAGATGATCTATATAGTCTATTAAAAAATACGTACATGGAATGTAGGTCAGTAGATGCCATTCAATATGACATAAGAAAGGCATCTCATTATTCGGGGGAAAATATTAGATATTTTTCGAGGCGTTTGGTTAACCTACAGTTGGCAGCATTAAGTACGATTAAATGTAAATGTTTGATGTTTGTTAATGAATTGAATCAATTAGGTAAAAGCTCATTTAAGTTAGGAATTCGGGATTACACTTTGCGGATGCTCGTTTTGAGCAGTAGGCAAACAACACTGGAGAAATTGGTGGAAGAGGCATTGGACCATGCAACGATACAAATGGAGTCAACAGAGTTAACGGGCATAGACAAGTTTGGAGTCCATTTCAATGAGCCCTCATCGACTTGCATGCCAAATAATCGTAATGCACCAGGTGGCCAAGGCAATTAAAAAAAGGAGACAGAAGATAAAACACAAAATGTAGGTATGAAGCAGTCTATTTCTACATGTTCTTTTGTAAGAAGAAGGGACATCTGAGGGAGGGATGAATGTCATACACGGAGAAACACTCCGTATTTCAGTGACTGTCGTGCTTATGGACATGAACAGTGTGCAGATCGTCGGAATGGTTTTCCAGGACATACTTCTCCCCAAGGAAGTCAGCCACCCGTAGTAGCGTCAACGCACTTATGGGGGACGGACGTGTCGTGTCGTCTCTTGTCTTTTTTAACGTGTTCCGTCCGTCGTTTAGTATAAATGTGTTTCAAAACTGTGTTTAATGTGCCCGCCCAACATAAGAAAAATAACGAAATAAAACAAAATTAAATTAAAACACTAACTAATAATAGATTTCATAAAAAACTAAAAAGAAACACCAAATAAATAAAACAATAATAATTCAACAACAACAACCACATAATAGAACCGGTTTCGCGCTGCCTGCTGAGTTGCCGCACTCGCTGTTTTTGCAATTGCCGACGCAAAGGGCTTTTCTATGCTCTTTGCTGCAATTGCACAGGTTTGTTGACGTATCCCCTCCCTCCCCCATCCTACTCCACGCTACTAGCGCGCACGGTTGAGGCTGCAGTGAGTGCGTAATCTATGCTGTGGTGAAGGCATAACACTCACCACAGCTTGACTTACGCTCTCATTTGTTTGTTTCAACTGCTGCGCCTTGGTAGTATGTATGTCTGTTTTGAAGTTGCCCAGTAGGAAAAATGTCGCAAAAATTTCGCATAGATTTTTGCAACATTCGTGGGCTAAGGGCGAACTTTTTCTCGGTATATGCGTATGTGTCCATCCATAGGCCACAAATAATGGCACTAGGTGAGACCCAGGTTAATGAGGGTGCAGATCCACTGGATTTTCATATACCTGGTTATCACCTATTGCCATTATTCTCTGCCCATAGGGGCCTTGCTCTTTTTATTCGAAGTGACGTTGCGTATCAACTGCAGCAACAACATAGTGTGTCGGATAGCGAATTTAATACTATTTGGGTTAAATTCAAAATACAAACACACATCATGCACTTGTGCTTTCTTTATAGGAGTCCGAATTTAGATAGGGTTTCCACCTGTAATAAGCTGGATGCCTTATCTGATTCGATCTCAAATATATTGGAGCAATTTCCAGGCAGTGAAATTGTTGTTGCCGGCGATTTTAATGTGCACAACGCCACTTGGTTGAGCCACTCGGGTCTATCAACACAGGAGGGTTGTTATGTTGAGCTTTTTGCCGAGTGCAACCAACTCACTCAAATAGTGAAGGAGCCGACGTATATTCCACGCGTCGGCGGGCAAAGCCCAAAAGTCCTAGACCTTTTTCTGACTTCACATCATGAAAAATATGATGTAAAAGTCCTTGCACCTCTTGGTAATTCCGACCACTGTACTGTTTCCGCTGAGTTTTCGTATTCTAGTTTACGCGCCTCTTCGATTAAAGCCCCGAAGAGGAATGTATGGCTTTACGAAAAAGCAAATTGGGTTGCGTTAAATGATTTTTTTCGCAACTTTAATTGGAAATTGTGTTTCGCTGACAGAGACATAAATGCTGCGGCTTTAATGGTACAAAATATTATTTTATTAGGTATGCGGTCCTTCATACCTTCTAAAAAAATTAGCATTAAACCTAAGGACCACTCTTGGTTTAATGAGACTTGCAGGATTGCAGTCAGGTCGAAAGAGGAAGCCTTTCAGACTTGGCGTTCTAACAAGAATGCTGATACTGAAAGACTTCGTATACAGGCTAGGAATCGCTGTAATGCCGTGATCTCGCGCGAAAAGTTTCTTCACGAACAAAACGCGCGCAAAAAGGTCCTACTCTATCACAGGGGTAGTAAAAATTTCTGGTCATTTGTAAAAAGGGTGAAGAATCAGACGACATCGTCTACTCCAACTCTTAGTATGAATGGCCAGACCTTCACTGACCCGGTTGATAAAGCTAATCTCTTGGCAGAATTATTTGCAAATAATTCAACGCTCCCAGATAGTAATCAACCACTGCCTGTAGTCGATTTTGTTTCTTCTGCAATGCCGGAGATACATTTTCGAACTCGGGCAGTTAAAAAGGTTTTAGAAAACCTCAACATTAACAAAGCCTCTGGGCCAGATGGCATATCTGCCCATGTGTTGAAGAAGTGCGCGTCAACGCTGGCTTGTCCGTTGCGTAACCTTTTCAACATCTCCTACACGACAGGAGTTTTTCCATCTTGTTGGAAGGTTGCCAATGTCCAGCCAGTTCCGAAAAAGGGCGAGGCCACGAACCCTGCCAATTACCGACCCATTGCAATATGCTCTGCACTCTCCAAGGTAATGGAGAGCGTAATTAACTTCCACTTTGTGAACTATCTTGAGCACAACGAATTGCTCAGTGACCGACAATACGGTTTCCGTAGGACCAGATCCACAGGTGACTTGATGGCGGTCCTCTCCGAAAAGTGGAATAATTGTGTTCACCTTTTCGGGGAGAGCAAGGCTGTTGCTCTTGATATCTCCAAGGCTTTTGATCGAGTGTGGCATAAAGCCCTCGTTTCAAAACTAATTGCATATGGTGTTGGTGAATCTTTTACTCGATGGATATCGAATTTTCTCCAGGGTCGTTCAATACGAGTTGCGATGGATGGTGTTCTTTCGGAACAACATTTCATCAATTCTGGAGTTCCGCAGGGTTCCGTCCTATCCCCGTCCCTATTTCTGGTATTTATCAATGACCTTCTATCATTGACGCAGAACCCAATCCATTCCTTTGCAGATGATAGCAACATTTGTCATTCATACTCGTTCAAAAAGCGCCCAACCTCTTTGGAGATTGAGAGTAAAAGACGCACTATGAATGACACACTCAATAATGACCTTAAAACAATCTCCGAGTGGGGTCTTGCAAATAGAGTTGATTTTAATGCACGCAAGACCCAATGTTGTCTGTTATCTCACAAAAGAATGGATTCAACCCTACCTCCCCTTAACATGGGTGCGGTGGATATTGCAGAGTCAGCTGCTCTTGACGTTCTGGGCATATCAATTCAATGTGATCTCCGTTGGAATGATCACATATTTGACGTGTCGAAAGAGGCGGCCAAGTGCCTCGGTTTTTTAAAACGGTGTAAGACATACTTCACTCCTGCTGACTTGCGCACTGTCTACACCACCTATATTCGGCCTAAGATGGAATACAATTCGCACATATGGGCAGGGGCTTCAAAATCTTCTTTGGAGTTCCTGGATCGAATCCAACAGCGTGCAATATATTTAATAGGGGATGAAAATATTTCATCCTCTATTGGTTCTCTTGAGCACCGAAGGACCGTAGGGTGTGTAAGCCTGTTCTATAGGTATTACAATGGTAAGTGTTCGAGGGAAATACATGGCCTGATTCCACCAGGTCGTGTGTCCTCTCGATCTACCCCGTCATCGAACCAAGCCCACCCCTTCGTAGTTCACTCGGCTCTCAATAGAACCACGCATTACCGAGAGAATTCGTTCTTCAGTCGCACGATACGTTTGTGGAACAATCTCCCTGCGTCTGTTTTTCCCGACATTTTTGATATTGGCAAGTTCAAAACAAACATTCACCGACACTACTCCATCTTTCCACCCTCCATTTAACCTATCATCCCATCTTACGATCAACACTGTGCATTGCATGAATAGGGGGCATCCCCTGAGCGTTGGTTAATTTGTAAAAAAAAAAAAAAAAAAAAGGCGGAGGTGCCTTGGATTGAGATTGGTGCCATAAAGGGGGACACGTCGAGGAGGATTGTCGCGTTAAACGCGATATACGAGTGTTTCAAGGAAATAATGGTAATGGGAATTTGCAAACAGGCCCGCTAAATATTGCACTTTTTTTTATTGAATTGTTTTATTATGAATTGATGCATGGAACAATAATAGCGTCCCTACCAGGACCCAGTCAAGGCCACTAAACTAGGGGCCCTTAGCAAATAGTGTAGTAAGGCCAGTAGTTGTAGAAGTTACAAAGAGGACACCACCTCAAAATAAAACAGCTAATATTATTAACGCAGAAAATGAAGAACAAAACGTAAAGATACATATTAATGAAATTATAAATCTTCCAACAAAAACATATAATGAACTAAGTGATAATAAAACACAACTTGACGCGAAAAATCAGCAAAATATAGGAATTAAGGAAATTAAAAATAAACGAATTATAAAGAAAGCAAATAAAGTAAAGAAAGTAAAACCAAATTAAATCGGAAGTTAAAAATATTAAAATCAAGAATAATAAAATCAAAAGTAAATCGAATAAAAAGGAAGTTGTAATTAAGGGCCCTGAAAATTTGGGAATTGATGATCAAACATCCGAAAAGACTGTAGATACATTCCGTACAGGGGCGAGTATAATTTGCAATGAAGTAATTTCAATATTTCTTTTTATTATTAGCGATATGTGCGTTTTATCGTCAGAAGTGTAATTTGTAAAATTAAATTGTCTCCAATTCTTAATAATTTTAAGAGTAAATTTATTTCAAGGAAAATGAAATTAGCTTCACAATTAGGCATACATCGTAAAATATTTAACGGGCATGGAGAGTGTTTCAAGATATCCGATACGAGTGATGTGTTCATTACAGTACCTTGCGAGGCAGCAAAGAATGGAAAACGTACTATGTTAGTGGATTCTGGAGCTGAGGCCAGCATGATTAAAGAAAATAGGATGGCACATTTGCCGAATTTTTATAAAAATATTCAGTATTCCTATAGTTTTGTTGCACAAACAGGAAAATCAGCCAGGAGTATATCTGGGAGAGAGTTTAACAAATGTTAGAAGAAATAGAGTATATGCATCAATTTTAAATGCCACCGACAAGGAGGTGACCATTGATACCAATTTCAAGCCACAATTTTCCAATTTTAACAAATTTAAAGAAGCAACAAAGTCGAGTTCTACAATAAATACAAAAAACTCGGTTAATATAAAAATAGAATTGATAGATTACTAGGGAATGTAAAGATCGATGAATCTTTGAATAAAGAAGAAGTTGCATCTTTGCAGAATATTTTCTTGCCATATCATGACATTTTTCATTTGGAAGGGGATGAATTAACATTCACTCCGATATTAAAACATGAAATACCCACACAGTGGAATCAGCCACCAATAAATCAGAAACAGTATAAACTTCCCCATACGCATCGAAATGAGATTAATAGACAAGTATCAAAGATGTTAGACGATGGAATTATTTCACCAAGCATGTCGCCTTGGAGTTCCCCATTATTATTGGTACCTAAAAAGGGCGATAAAGATGGCAATAAGAAATGGAGACTGGTTACAGATTTCCGAAAATTAAATGAGGTCACCATCAAACAGGTGTTTCCTATACCACGAATAGATGAGATTTTAGACCAGCTAGGTCTTAGTCGGTATTTTTCAACACTAGATTTATCAAGTGGTTACCATCAAGTTCTAGTTGAAGATAGTGACAAAGAAAAAACTGCTTTCAGTACAGGTCTTGGTCATTTCGAATTTAAAAGAATGCCATTCGGTTTAACGGGGGCACCGGCCACTTTTCAAAGAATAATGAATCACTAACAGGGTTACAGGGTATTGACTGTTTCGTTTATTTGGATGACATAGTGGTATATGGAAATAATTTAGCAGAACACGAGCACAGGCTATTCAAGGTTTTTCAAAAGCTGAGAGAAATTAAATACAGGGAAATGTCAGTTTTTACGACGCGAGTTTATATATTTAGGTCATAAGTGTTCTGAGTTAGGTGCCCAACCAGACCCAGCCAAAGTAGAGTGTGTAAAAAATATTTTATTTCCGAAAAATAGGAAGGAAGTTCAAGCATTTTTAGGCTTAATTAATTATTACAGAAAATTTATAAGAGGTATGGCAAAATTGTTATTACCAATAAACTGTTTGCTTAAAAATGACGCTAGGTTCATATGGAATAACAATTGTCAAAATTCGTTTTTAAAACTCAAAGAAGCAATTATGTCACCACCCATACTACCGGATTTTAACCAAGAATTCAAACCTAAACGAATAACGGTTTCGGTTTCGGTTTTTTCGCGTTTCGGTTACGGTTTCGGTTTTAAGTTTTTATAACGAAACGGTTTCGGTATACCGTTCCATGTTACGGTTTCGGTTTTGATTTCGGTTTTTGTATAAATTTTCTTTTTTCCATATTTTTCAAATAATTTAACATTGTTTATATGGTGCTAAGTTATGATCAAATTATGATATTGGGGTAAAGTGGGAAACGCAATTTAAACAATGTTTGTTGTTATTTTAGTTAAAATAATTATTTAATTGATTACGCCAAGAAAAAAGTTTAATTTAAAATTTCGTGACCACAAACCAATGAAAAGCAACTTTTTGACATAACCTGAGATATGATCTGAATTGCAAAGAAGAAGAATTTTGTACAATTTTCATCCATAAAAACCAAAAAAATTAAATTTCAACTATTCAGTGAACTGCAATATATGTAAAATAGTGATGATAGAGTCTTGATCTTGCATAGGTACATATGATCTTGTTCTTGCAATACCTTTCTTGCTCTTGCTTGCAAGAATCTTGCAAAATTTTACTTTTTAAATTTTAAATAAAAGATCGAAGACAAATATATGTTAAATTGCATATTAATTATGAAAACAAGTAGAATTTGAACACTACTTGTATTTAAGTTAATCATTTTCCATATTTTCAATTTCTTCAAAAAAAATAAATTATTTTACTAACAAAAAAAAAAAATTAATTATATTTTAAAAAGACAAAACTAATAAAATATAATTGTATAATGCATGGTTTCCATGCTATCTTTCGCTATCACTCGTCATCACTATTTCTCTAAATAGAGATGAAATACAAATCATTTCAAATCAGAAATTTAAGTGCTAGAATGAAACGAGTACATACGACACCGTTTTATAGCAAGCGATATCCCCAGATGATATTGAGGGATAACGAGAGATAGCGAGTGATAGCAAAAGTTCAAATGTTTAAACTTTTCCTATAAATCGATATCACTTTTTTTTCTTGCTATAACAAACATATGTTTTTTGTTTACATTTTTCCATGGTTGAAGTATATACAGGTTAAGTCATCTTTCAAAATTCAGTCGCCATGTACTTTTTTTTGAAAACTGTTTGAAAGATTAAACATTTGTTTACGAATATTTTAAAACAAAACATCAATGCTTTGTTTACAACTTCATAAAAACAAATGATATTCAAAATTTTAAATTAAATAAATTTCAACATTTTGCCAACTTTCAAGATTGTTTTGGATCCAAAAGAAACCACAGCGATTGGAAAAAGTGATAAAAATGAATGTGTGCATTGAAATGTTAATAAAATCTCCAATTTGCAATGCAAAAAAACTATAACCTGAAATTAAAGTTTAAAATGACAATTAATTCTTGTATTTTGAAATTTTCTTCTTGACATTCTCAGCACACTGTATCAACCATGATACAAATATATACAGGTACGATCACTCTCTCATTATTTTCCAATGTTTACTTTAGGTGACACTAGCCAAGTTTTTTGAAGTTTAGTTTTAAAACCAAAACAAAATCGACAATTAAAAAAAAATCAATATAAAATTCTATAGAAATGACAAAATCTGAAAAATATTTTTCATATTTTCTTTGAAAATAAATTTCAATTTTTGAAAATTTGAATTTGAATCAAAACAAAATATTTCAAAATTTGTCAAAAAAACTTTCCTAATGTCAGAGTGATCGTACCTGTAAATATTTGTATCATGGTATCAACAATGCATTTTTCTATTTCACATTGACATAAGAATTTTAATAAATTCATTGTCAAACATTTGTATAAAATTAAAAAACAAAACTTTTGTGTGGAAACGGAAACTTTGCGCGATGTATCCATACGCGCCTTTGACAAACTGCAGACAGCCCTCACCCCACTGGAGCCCAGCATCACTGAGCTTAGTCCGTAGTCCAAACCTTAAGTGTGGCAATTTAAGCACGCGTTTCTTTCATCATCGTCTAAGCGGTTTCCTTCAGCGTAATTTCAAGCCGTACTGATGGGTGCTGTCGTACGAATTCGGCTACATTCGCATGTTGTGCATCAACTTCTGTTTGCTGACATGACGCACACCTGGACATAGGAATCGTTTATCCATTCATCTATTTTGTGGTGTCCCCCTTCATGTCTGTAACCCTATTGTCTACCATCTTGGACTGCCTATCTCTTTATCAAAGGTCTATCTCTTTATCATAGAGGCACTGCCTAAAAATGTTCATGATTTGAAGAAAACAGCATTTCCAATACAACAGCAACGGCTGCTTAATTTAGTGTTGTTTTTAATGAATTTTAAATGACAGTTTGTTATAAAAGCAATAATATTTTGTATTCACTCATTTATAGTAAATAATACCGAGTGATATCGATTTGGGGATAACGAAAGATAGCATGGAAACCATGCCTAAATCAAGTGATGTTGACAAGACAATTCAAAATCTCAAGGCCATAATAAAATGAACATAATATGTTCAATACACTTGACATTTCTCTTAAACGTCTTTTGTGTCATAGTACAAAAGACGTTTAAGAGAAATGTCAAGTGTAAATTTATTAATTAGAATATTAAAAATATTAAAATTTCTTGAATATTGAATTAAATAGTAACAGCGATTACATAAATTTTAATTTAAACATATTTTTATTAAAAATCAAAATTTTACAAATTGTCTGAATAGAAATAATTCAGGGAATATTATTTGGAAAAATAAAATTATTTTATTTTACCAATATAATAGAAAACCGATTTGAAAAAAAAACAAACTTCGGAATTTAAATTAAAAAAAAAAAAGAAATTTAGTTTATAGTTATACTTCATGAATGCCAAAATTGATTTCGTCGTTGTTTGGGTAACATTTTTGTTTCATTGAAATTTTCAATTAAAACTTGATTTAATTATTCTTTTTTTTAATTATTCTTTTTTTTAATTAAAAGATAAAGATAACGTTTTAAATTTATTGAAAATATTTATTGGCAGATCCTAATGAATTAAATGCGTATATTCAAAATCAATCTAGCGAATTAGACAGATTTGTTGTAAATAAAGATAATCCAGCATTATTAAATGATAATGTATCTAGAATTCTGCATTTATCTAAATTAGAGGAGGCAGATAAAATAGTAGATTTAAAAATTAAATCGGTTTTAGCAGAAAATGGTGAATTAGAGGGATTAGTTAACGGGTTGAGAAAACGTTTAAACGATTAATGATTAAAACGTACAGCAGAGTTAGAAGAATCAGCTAATATAGAAGTGGAAAACATAATGTTAAGAAATTTATTGAAAGAAAAGGATATTTCTGAGAAATCAATAAATAATTCTGTCAGACGCCTGGCAAGGGAGGAGTACGCGACGTTGGAGGAAGCAAACAACAAAATACAGGAGTTTAACGAGCGTTTTAGATATTTGAACGAGGAGGTTAAGTCAGGACACCAGACATCCTTATACCACAAGGATACCATAGAGAGTGACGACATCACAACACAGGGCAACATGGGATTAGGTGAACGTTTTATTGAAGGATGTGAAATGGTGAGGGCAGAACTGAAGCATGAACAAATGGCGGAATTTATTAAAAGCGTTAGGGTTCGTTTACAGGGAGATGTTTTTGATTTAGTAAGTTCAAAGGAATTTGAGATAATAGATGATCTATATAGTCTATTAAAAAATACGTACATGGAATGTAGGTCAGTAGATGCCATTCAATATGACATAAGAAAGGCATCTCATTATTCGGGGGAAAATATTAGATATTTTTCGAGGCGTTTGGTTAACCTACAGTTGGCAGCATTAAGTACGATTAAATGTAAATGTTTGATGTTTGTTAATGAATTGAATCAATTAGGTAAAAGCTCATTTAAGTTAGGAATTCGGGATTACACTTTGCGGATGCTCGTTTTGAGCAGTAGGCAAACAACACTGGAGAAATTGGTGGAAGAGACATTGGACCATGCAACGATACAAATGGAGTCAACAGAGTTAACGGGCATAGACAAGTTTGGAGTCCATTTCAATGAGCCCTCATCGACTTGCATGCCAAATAATCGTAATGCACCAGGTGGCCAAGGCAATTAAAAAAAGGAGACAGAAGATAAAACACAAAATGTAGGTATGAAGCAGTCTATTTCTACATGTTCTTTTGTAAGAAGAAGGGACATCTGAGGGAGGGATGAATGTCATACACGGAGAAACACTCCGTATTTCAGTGACTGTCGTGCTTATGGACATGAACAGTGTGCAGATCGTCGGAATGGTTTTCCAGGACATACTTCTCCCCAAGGAAGTCAGCCACCCGTACCTCAGGTAAATGGTCAACGTGGTATCCCGGACCAAGGCGGAGGTGCCTTGGATTGAGATTGGTGCCATAAAGGGGGACACGTCGATGAGGATTGTCGCGTTAAACGCGATATACGAGTGTTTCAAGGAAATAATGGTAATGGGAATTTGCAAACACTCCGTATTTCAGTGACTGTCGTGCTTATGGACATGAACAGTGTGCAGATCGTCGGAATGGTTTTCCAGGACATACTTCTCCCCAAGGAAGTCAGCCACCCGTACCTCAGGTAAATGGTCAACGTGGTATCCCGGACCAAGGCGGAGGTGCCTTGGATTGAGATTGGTGCCATAAAGGGGGACACGTCGAGGAGGATTGTCGCGTTAAACGCGATATACGAGTGTTTCAAGGAAATAATGGTAATGGGAATTTGCAAACAGGCCCGCTAAATATTGCACTTTTTTTTATTGAATTGTTTTATTATGAATTGATGCATGGAACAATAATAGCGTTCCTACCAGGACCCAGTCAAGGCCACTAAACTAGGGGCCCTTAGCAAATAGTGTAGTAAGGCCAGTAGTTGTAGAAGTTACAAAGAGGACACCACCTCAAAATAAAACAGCTAATATTATTAACGCAGAAAATGAAGAACAAAACGTAAAGATACATATTAATGAAATTATAAATCTTCCAACAAAAACATATAATGAACTAAGTGATAATAAAACACAACTTGACGCGAAAAATCAGCAAAATATAGGAATTAAGGAAATTAAAAATAAACGAATTATAAAGAAAGCAAATAAAGTAAAGAAAGTAAAACCAAATTATAAAATCAAAAGTAAATCGAATAAAAAGGAAGTTGTAATTAAGGGCCCTGAAAATTTGGGAATTGATGATCAAACATCCGAAAAGACTGTAGATACATTCCGTACAGGGGCGAGTATAATTTGCAATGAAGTAATTTCAATATTTCTTTTTATTATTAGCGATATGTGCGTTTTATCGTCAGAAGTGTAATTTGTAAAATTAAATTGTCTCCAATTCTTAATAATTTTAAGAGTAAATTTATTTCAAGGAAAATGAAATTAGCTTCACAATTAGGCATACATCGTAAAATATTTAACGGGCATGGAGAGTGTTTCAAGATATCCGATACGAGTGATGTGTTCATTACAGTACCTTGCGAGGCAGCAAAGAATGGAAAACGTACTATGTTAGTGGATTCTGGAGCTGAGGCCAGCATGATTAAAGAAAATAGGATGGCACATTTGCCGAATTTTTATAAAAATATTCAGTATTCCTATAGTTTTGTTGCACAAACAGGAAAATCAGCCAGGAGTATATCTGGGAGAGAGTTTAACAAATGTTAGAAGAAATAGAGTATATGCATCAATTTTAAATGCCACCGACAAGGAGGTGACCATTGATACCAATTTCAAGCCACAATTTTCCAATTTTAACAAATTTAAAGAAGCAACAAAGTCGAGTTCTACAATAAATACAAAAAACTCGGTTAATATAAAAATAGAATTGATAGATTACTAGGGAATGTAAAGATCGATGAATCTTTGAATAAAGAAGAAGTTGCATCTTTGCAGAATATTTTCTTGCCATATCATGACATTTTTCATTTGGAAGGGGATGAATTAACATTCACTCCGATATTAAAACATGAAATACCCACACAGTGGAATCAGCCACCAATAAATCAGAAACAGTATAAACTTCCCCATACGCATCGAAATGAGATTAATAGACAAGTATCAAAGATGTTAGACGATGGAATTATTTCACCAAGCATGTCGCCTTGGAGTTCCCCATTATTATTGGTACCTAAAAAGGGCGATAAAGATGGCAATAAGAAATGGAGACTGGTTACAGATTTCCGAAAATTAAATGAGGTCACCATCAAACAGGTGTTTCCTATACCACGAATAGATGAGATTTTAGACCAGCTAGGTCTTAGTCGGTATTTTTCAACACTAGATTTATCAAGTGGTTACCATCAAGTTCTAGTTGAAGATAGTGACAAAGAAAAAACTGCTTTCAGTACAGGTCTTGGTCATTTCGAATTTAAAAGAATGCCATTCGGTTTAACGGGGGCACCGGCCACTTTTCAAAGAATAATGAATCACTAACAGGGTTACAGGGTATTGACTGTTTCGTTTATTTGGATGACATAGTGGTATATGGAAATAATTTAGCAGAACACGAGCACAGGCTATTCAAGGTTTTTCAAAAGCTGAGAGAAATTAAATACAGGGAAATGTCAGTTTTTACGACGCGAGTTTATATATTTAGGTCATAAGTGTTCTGAGTTAGGTGCCCAACCAGACCCAGCCAAAGTAGAGTGTGTAAAAAATATTTTATTTCCGAAAAATAGGAAGGAAGTTCAAGCATTTTTAGGCTTAATTAATTATTACAGAAAATTTATAAGAGGTATGGCAAAATTGTTATTACCAATAAACTGTTTGCTTAAAAATGACGCTAGGTTCATATGGAATAACAATTGTCAAAATTCGTTTTTAAAACTCAAAGAAGCAATTATGTCACCACCCATACTACCGGATTTTAACCAAGAATTCAAACCTAAACGAATAACGGTTTCGGTTTCGGTTTTTTCGCGTTTCGGTTACGGTTTCGGTTTTAAGTTTTTATAACGAAACGGTTTCGGTATACCGTTCCATGTTACGGTTTCGGTTTTGATTTCGGTTTTTGTATAAATTTTCTTTTTTCCATATTTTTCAAATAATTTAACATTGTTTATATGGTGCTAAGTTATGATCAAATTATGATATTGGGGTAAAGTGGGAAACGCAATTTAAACAATGTTTGTTGTTATTTTAGTTAAAATAATTATTTAATTGATTACGCCAAGAAAAAAGTTTAATTTAAAATTTCGTGACCACAAACCAATGAAAAGCAACTTTTTGACATAACCTGAGATATGATCTGAATTGCAAAGAAGAAGAATTTTGTACAATTTTCATCCATAAAAACCAAAAAAATTAAATTTCAACTATTCAGTGAACTGCAATATATGTAAAATAGTGATGATAGAGTCTTGATCTTGCATAGGTACATATGATCTTGTTCTTGCAATACCTTTCTTGCTCTTGCTTGCAAGAATCTTGCAAAATTTTACTTTTTAAATTTTAAATAAAAGATCGAAGACAAATATATGTTAAATTGCATATTAATTATGAAAACAAGTAGAATTTGAACACTACTTGTATTTAAGTTAATCATTTTCCATATTTTCAATTTCTTCAAAAAAAATAAATTATTTTACTAACAAAAAAAAAAAATTAATTATATTTTAAAAAGACAAAACTAATAAAATATAATTGTATAATGCATGGTTTCCATGCTATCTTTCGCTATCACTCGTCATCACTATTTCTCTAAATAGAGATGAAATACAAATCATTTCAAATCAGAAATTTAAGTGCTAGAATGAAACGAGTACATACGACACCGTTTTATAGCAAGCGATATCCCCAGATGATATTGAGGGATAACGAGAGATAGCGAGTGATAGCAAAAGTTCAAATGTTTAAACTTTTCCTATAAATCGATATCACTTTTTTTTCTTGCTATAACAAACATATGTTTTTTGTTTACATTTTTCCATGGTTGAAGTATATACAGGTTAAGTCATCTTTCAAAATTCAGTCGCCATGTACTTTTTTTTGAAAACTGTTTGAAAGATTAAACATTTGTTTACGAATATTTTAAAACAAAACATCAATGCTTTGTTTACAACTTCATAAAAACAAATGATATTCAAAATTTTAAATTAAATAAATTTCAACATTTTGCCAACTTTCAAGATTGTTTTGGATCCAAAAGAAACCACAGCGATTGGAAAAAGTGATAAAAATGAATGTGTGCATTGAAATGTTAATAAAATCTCCAATTTGCAATGCAAAAAAACTATAACCTGAAATTAAAGTTTAAAATGACAATTAATTCTTGTATTTTGAAATTTTCTTCTTGACATTCTCAGCACACTGTATCAACCATGATACAAATATATACAGGTACGATCACTCTCTCATTATTTTCCAATGTTTACTTTAGGTGACACTAGCCAAGTTTTTTGAAGTTTAGTTTTAAAACCAAAACAAAATCGACAATTAAAAAAAAATCAATATAAAATTCTATAGAAATGACAAAATCTGAAAAATATTTTTCATATTTTCTTTGAAAATAAATTTCAATTTTTGAAAATTTGAATTTGAATCAAAACAAAATATTTCAAAATTTGTCAAAAAAACTTTCCTAATGTCAGAGTGATCGTACCTGTAAATATTTGTATCATGGTATCAACAATGCATTTTTCTATTTCACATTGACATAAGAATTTTAATAAATTCATTGTCAAACATTTGTATAAAATTAAAAAACAAAACTTTTGTGTGGAAACGGAAACTTTGCGCGATGTATCCATACGCGCCTTTGACAAACTGCAGACAGCCCTCACCCCACTGGAGCCCAGCATCACTGAGCTTAGTCCGTAGTCCAAACCTTAAGTGTGGCAATTTAAGCACGCGTTTCTTTCATCATCGTCTAAGCGGTTTCCTTCAGCGTAATTTCAAGCCGTACTGATGGGTGCTGTCGTACGAATTCGGCTACATTCGCATGTTGTGCATCAACTTCTGTTTGCTGACATGACGCACACCTGGACATAGGAATCGTTTATCCATTCATCTATTTTGTGGTGTCCCCCTTCATGTCTGTAACCCTATTGTCTACCATCTTGGACTGCCTATCTCTTTATCAAAGGTCTATCTCTTTATCATAGAGGCACTGCCTAAAAATGTTCATGATTTGAAGAAAACAGCATTTCCAATACAACAGCAACGGCTGCTTAATTTAGTGTTGTTTTTAATGAATTTTAAATGACAGTTTGTTATAAAAGCAATAATATTTTGTATTCACTCATTTATAGTAAATAATACCGAGTGATATCGATTTGGGGATAACGAAAGATAGCATGGAAACCATGCCTAAATCAAGTGATGTTGACAAGACAATTCAAAATCTCAAGGCCATAATAAAATGAACATAATATGTTCAATACACTTGACATTTCTCTTAAACGTCTTTTGTGTCATAGTACAAAAGACGTTTAAGAGAAATGTCAAGTGTAAATTTATTAATTAGAATATTAAAAATATTAAAATTTCTTGAATATTGAATTAAATAGTAACAGCGATTACATAAATTTTAATTTAAACATATTTTTATTAAAAATCAAAATTTTACAAATTGTCTGAATAGAAATAATTCAGGGAATATTATTTGGAAAAATAAAATTATTTTATTTTACCAATATAATAGAAAACCGATTTGAAAAAAAAACAAACTTCGGAATTTAAATTAAAAAAAAAAAAGAAATTTAGTTTATAGTTATACTTCATGAATGCCAAAATTGATTTCGTCGTTGTTTGGGTAACATTTTTGTTTCATTGAAATTTTCAATTAAAACTTGATTTAATTATTCTTTTTTTTAATTATTCTTTTTTTTAATTAAAAGATAAAGATAACGTTTTAAATTTATTGAAAATATTTATTGGCAGATCCTAATGAATTAAATGCGTATATTCAAAATCAATCTAGCGAATTAGACAGATTTGTTGTAAATAAAGATAATCCAGCATTATTAAATGATAATGTATCTAGAATTCTGCATTTATCTAAATTAGAGGAGGCAGATAAAATAGTAGATTTAAAAATTAAATCGGTTTTAGCAGAAAATGGTGAATTAGAGGGATTAGTTAACGGGTTGAGAAAACGTTTAAACGATTAATGATTAAAACGTACAGCAGAGTTAGAAGAATCAGCTAATATAGAAGTGGAAAACATAATGTTAAGAAATTTATTGAAAGAAAAGGATATTTCTGAGAAATCAATAAATAATTCTGTCAGACGCCTGGCAAGGGAGGAGTACGCGACGTTGGAGGAAGCAAACAACAAAATACAGGAGTTTAACGAGCGTTTTAGATATTTGAACGAGGAGGTTAAGTCAGGACACCAGACATCCTTATACCACAAGGATACCATAGAAAGTGACGACATCACAACACAGGGCAACATGGGATTAGGTGAACGTTTTATTGAAGGATGTGAAATGGTGAGGGCAGAACTGAAGCATGAACAAATGGCGGAATTTATTAAAAGCGTTAGGGTTCGTTTACAGGGAGATGTTTTTGATTTAGTAAGTTCAAAGGAATTTGAGATAATAGATGATCTATATAGTCTATTAAAAAATACGTACATGGAATGTAGGTCAGTAGATGCCATTCAATATGACATAAGAAAGGCATCTCATTATTCGGGGGAAAATATTAGATATTTTTCGAGGCGTTTGGTTAACCTACAGTTGGCAGCATTAAGTACGATTAAATGTAAATGTTTGATGTTTGTTAATGAATTGAATCAATTAGGTAAAAGCTCATTTAAGTTAGGAATTCGGGATTACACTTTGCGGATGCTCGTTTTGAGCAGTAGGCAAACAACACTGGAGAAATTGGTGGAAGAGGCATTGGACCATGCAACGATACAAATGGAGTCAACAGAGTTAACGGGCATAGACAAGTTTGGAGTCCATTTCAATGAGCCCTCATCGACTTGCATGCCAAATAATCGTAATGCACCAGGTGGCCAAGGCAATTAAAAAAAGGAGACAGAAGATAAAACACAAAATGTAGGTATGAAGCAGTCTATTTCTACATGTTCTTTTGTAAGAAGAAGGGACATCTGAGGGAGGGATGAATGTCATACACGGAGAAACACTCCGTATTTCAGTGACTGTCGTGCTTATGGACATGAACAGTGTGCAGATCGTCGGAATGGTTTTCCAGGACATACTTCTCCCCAAGGAAGTCAGCCACCCGTAGTAGCGTCAACGCACTTATGGGGGACGGACGTGTCGTGTCGTCTCTTGTCTTTTTTAACGTGTTCCGTCCGTCGTTTAGTATAAATGTGTTTCAAAACTGTGTTTAATGTGCCCGCCCAACATAAGAAAAATAACGAAATAAAACAAAATTAAATTAAAACACTAACTAATAATAGATTTCATAAAAAACTAAAAAGAAACACCAAATAAATAAAACAATAATAATTCAACAACAACAACCACATAATAGAACCGGTTTCGCGCTGCCTGCTGAGTTGCCGCACTCGCTGTTTTTGCAATTGCCGACGCAAAGGGCTTTTCTATGCTCTTTGCTGCAATTGCACAGGTTTGTTGACGTATCCCCTCCCTCCCCCATCCTACTCCACGCTACTAGCGCGCACGGTTGAGGCTGCAGTGAGTGCGTAATCTATGCTGTGGTGAAGGCATAACACTCACCACAGCTTGACTTACGCTCTCATTTGTTTGTTTCAACTGCTGCGCCTTGGTAGTATGTATGTCTGTTTTGAAGTTGCCCAGTAGGAAAAATGTCGCAAAAATTTCGCATAGATTTTTGCAACATTCGTGGGCTAAGGGCGAACTTTTTCTCGGTATATGCGTATGTGTCCATCCATAGGCCACAAATAATGGCACTAGGTGAGACCCAGGTTAATGAGGGTGCAGATCCACTGGATTTTCATATACCTGGTTATCACCTATTGCCATTATTCTCTGCCCATAGGGGCCTTGCTCTTTTTATTCGAAGTGACGTTGCGTATCAACTGCAGCAACAACATAGTGTGTCGGATAGCGAATTTAATACTATTTGGGTTAAATTCAAAATACAAACACACATCATGCACTTGTGCTTTCTTTATAGGAGTCCGAATTTAGATAGGGTTTCCACCTGTAATAAGCTGGATGCCTTATCTGATTCGATCTCAAATATATTGGAGCAATTTCCAGGCAGTGAAATTGTTGTTGCCGGCGATTTTAATGTGCACAACGCCACTTGGTTGAGCCACTCGGGTCTATCAACACAGGAGGGTTGTTATGTTGAGCTTTTTGCCGAGTGCAACCAACTCACTCAAATAGTGAAGGAGCCGACGTATATTCCACGCGTCGGCGGGCAAAGCCCAAAAGTCCTAGACCTTTTTCTGACTTCACATCATGAAAAATATGATGTAAAAGTCCTTGCACCTCTTGGTAATTCCGACCACTGTACTGTTTCCGCTGAGTTTTCGTATTCTAGTTTACGCGCCTCTTCGATTAAAGCCCCGAAGAGGAATGTATGGCTTTACGAAAAAGCAAATTGGGTTGCGTTAAATGATTTTTTTCGCAACTTTAATTGGAAATTGTGTTTCGCTGACAGAGACATAAATGCTGCGGCTTTAATGGTACAAAATATTATTTTATTAGGTATGCGGTCCTTCATACCTTCTAAAAAAATTAGCATTAAACCTAAGGACCACTCTTGGTTTAATGAGACTTGCAGGATTGCAGTCAGGTCGAAAGAGGAAGCCTTTCAGACTTGGCGTTCTAACAAGAATGCTGATACTGAAAGACTTCGTATACAGGCTAGGAATCGCTGTAATGCCGTGATCTCGCGCGAAAAGTTTCTTCACGAACAAAACGCGCGCAAAAAGGTCCTACTCTATCACAGGGGTAGTAAAAATTTCTGGTCATTTGTAAAAAGGGTGAAGAATCAGACGACATCGTCTACTCCAACTCTTAGTATGAATGGCCAGACCTTCACTGACCCGGTTGATAAAGCTAATCTCTTGGCAGAATTATTTGCAAATAATTCAACGCTCCCAGATAGTAATCAACCACTGCCTGTAGTCGATTTTGTTTCTTCTGCAATGCCGGAGATACATTTTCGAACTCGGGCAGTTAAAAAGGTTTTAGAAAACCTCAACATTAACAAAGCCTCTGGGCCAGATGGCATATCTGCCCATGTGTTGAAGAAGTGCGCGTCAACGCTGGCTTGTCCGTTGCGTAACCTTTTCAACATCTCCTACACGACAGGAGTTTTTCCATCTTGTTGGAAGGTTGCCAATGTCCAGCCAGTTCCGAAAAAGGGCGAGGCCACGAACCCTGCCAATTACCGACCCATTGCAATATGCTCTGCACTCTCCAAGGTAATGGAGAGCGTAATTAACTTCCACTTTGTGAACTATCTTGAGCACAACGAATTGCTCAGTGACCGACAATACGGTTTCCGTAGGACCAGATCCACAGGTGACTTGATGGCGGTCCTCTCCGAAAAGTGGAATAATTGTGTTCACCTTTTCGGGGAGAGCAAGGCTGTTGCTCTTGATATCTCCAAGGCTTTTGATCGAGTGTGGCATAAAGCCCTCGTTTCAAAACTAATTGCATATGGTGTTGGTGAATCTTTTACTCGATGGATATCGAATTTTCTCCAGGGTCGTTCAATACGAGTTGCGATGGATGGTGTTCTTTCGGAACAACATTTCATCAATTCTGGAGTTCCGCAGGGTTCCGTCCTATCCCCGTCCCTATTTCTGGTATTTATCAATGACCTTCTATCATTGACGCAGAACCCAATCCATTCCTTTGCAGATGATAGCAACATTTGTCATTCATACTCGTTCAAAAAGCGCCCAACCTCTTTGGAGATTGAGAGTAAAAGACGCACTATGAATGACACACTCAATAATGACCTTAAAACAATCTCCGAGTGGGGTCTTGCAAATAGAGTTGATTTTAATGCACGCAAGACCCAATGTTGTCTGTTATCTCACAAAAGAATGGATTCAACCCTACCTCCCCTTAACATGGGTGCGGTGGATATTGCAGAGTCAGCTGCTCTTGACGTTCTGGGCATATCAATTCAATGTGATCTCCGTTGGAATGATCACATATTTGACGTGTCGAAAGAGGCGGCCAAGTGCCTCGGTTTTTTAAAACGGTGTAAGACATACTTCACTCCTGCTGACTTGCGCACTGTCTACACCACCTATATTCGGCCTAAGATGGAATACAATTCGCACATATGGGCAGGGGCTTCAAAATCTTCTTTGGAGTTCCTGGATCGAATCCAACAGCGTGCAATATATTTAATAGGGGATGAAAATATTTCATCCTCTATTGGTTCTCTTGAGCACCGAAGGACCGTAGGGTGTGTAAGCCTGTTCTATAGGTATTACAATGGTAAGTGTTCGAGGGAAATACATGGCCTGATTCCACCAGGTCGTGTGTCCTCTCGATCTACCCCGTCATCGAACCAAGCCCACCCCTTCGTAGTTCACTCGGCTCTCAATAGAACCACGCATTACCGAGAGAATTCGTTCTTCAGTCGCACGATACGTTTGTGGAACAATCTCCCTGCGTCTGTTTTTCCCGACATTTTTGATATTGGCAAGTTCAAAACAAACATTCACCGACACTACTCCATCTTTCCACCCTCCATTTAACCTATCATCCCATCTTACGATCAACACTGTGCATTGCATGAATAGGGGGCATCCCCTGAGCGTTGGTTAATTTGTAAAAAAAAAAAAAAAAAAAAGGCGGAGGTGCCTTGGATTGAGATTGGTGCCATAAAGGGGGACACGTCGAGGAGGATTGTCGCGTTAAACGCGATATACGAGTGTTTCAAGGAAATAATGGTAATGGGAATTTGCAAACAGGCCCGCTAAATATTGCACTTTTTTTTATTGAATTGTTTTATTATGAATTGATGCATGGAACAATAATAGCGTCCCTACCAGGACCCAGTCAAGGCCACTAAACTAGGGGCCCTTAGCAAATAGTGTAGTAAGGCCAGTAGTTGTAGAAGTTACAAAGAGGACACCACCTCAAAATAAAACAGCTAATATTATTAACGCAGAAAATGAAGAACAAAACGTAAAGATACATATTAATGAAATTATAAATCTTCCAACAAAAACATATAATGAACTAAGTGATAATAAAACACAACTTGACGCGAAAAATCAGCAAAATATAGGAATTAAGGAAATTAAAAATAAACGAATTATAAAGAAAGCAAATAAAGTAAAGAAAGTAAAACCAAATTAAATCGGAAGTTAAAAATATTAAAATCAAGAATAATAAAATCAAAAGTAAATCGAATAAAAAGGAAGTTGTAATTAAGGGCCCTGAAAATTTGGGAATTGATGATCAAACATCCGAAAAGACTGTAGATACATTCCGTACAGGGGCGAGTATAATTTGCAATGAAGTAATTTCAATATTTCTTTTTATTATTAGCGATATGTGCGTTTTATCGTCAGAAGTGTAATTTGTAAAATTAAATTGTCTCCAATTCTTAATAATTTTAAGAGTAAATTTATTTCAAGGAAAATGAAATTAGCTTCACAATTAGGCATACATCGTAAAATATTTAACGGGCATGGAGAGTGTTTCAAGATATCCGATACGAGTGATGTGTTCATTACAGTACCTTGCGAGGCAGCAAAGAATGGAAAACGTACTATGTTAGTGGATTCTGGAGCTGAGGCCAGCATGATTAAAGAAAATAGGATGGCACATTTGCCGAATTTTTATAAAAATATTCAGTATTCCTATAGTTTTGTTGCACAAACAGGAAAATCAGCCAGGAGTATATCTGGGAGAGAGTTTAACAAATGTTAGAAGAAATAGAGTATATGCATCAATTTTAAATGCCACCGACAAGGAGGTGACCATTGATACCAATTTCAAGCCACAATTTTCCAATTTTAACAAATTTAAAGAAGCAACAAAGTCGAGTTCTACAATAAATACAAAAAACTCGGTTAATATAAAAATAGAATTGATAGATTATTAGGGAATGTAAAGATCGATGAATCTTTGAATAAAGAAGAAGTTGCATCTTTGCAGAATATTTTCTTGCCATATCATGACATTTTTCATTTGGAAGGGGATGAATTAACATTCACTCCGATATTAAAACATGAAATACCCACACAGTGGAATCAGCCACCAATAAATCAGAAACAGTATAAACTTCCCCATACGCATCGAAATGAGATTAATAGACAAGTATCAAAGATGTTAGACGATGGAATTATTTCACCAAGCATGTCGCCTTGGAGTTCCCCATTATTATTGGTACCTAAAAAGGGCGATAAAGATGGCAATAAGAAATGGAGACTGGTTACAGATTTCCGAAAATTAAATGAGGTCACCATCAAACAGGTGTTTCCTATACCACGAATAGATGAGATTTTAGACCAGCTAGGTCTTAGTCGGTATTTTTCAACACTAGATTTATCAAGTGGTTACCATCAAGTTCTAGTTGAAGATAGTGACAAAGAAAAAACTGCTTTCAGTACAGGTCTTGGTCATTTCGAATTTAAAAGAATGCTATTCGGTTTAACGGGGGCACCGGCCACTTTTCAAAGAATAATGAATCACATACTAACAGGGTTACAGGGTATTGACTGTTTCGTTTATTTGGATGACATAGTGGTATATGGAAATAATTTAGCAGAACACGAGCACAGGCTATTCAAGGTTTTTCAAAAGCTGAGAGAAATTAAATACAGGGAAATGTCAGTTTTTACGACGCGAGTTTATATATTTAGGTCATAAGTGTTCTGAGTTAGGTGCCCAACCAGACCCAGCCAAAGTAGAGTGTGTAAAAAATATTTTATTTCCGAAAAATAGGAAGGAAGTTCAAGCATTTTTAGGCTTAATTAATTATTACAGAAAATTTATAAGAGGTATGGCAAAATTGTTATTACCAATAAACTGTTTGCTTAAAAATGACGCTAGGTTCATATGGAATAACAATTGTCAAAATTCGTTTTTAAAACTCAAAGAAGCAATTATGTCACCACCCATACTACCGGATTTTAACCAAGAATTCAAACCTAAACGAATAACGGTTTCGGTTTCGGTTTTTTCGCGTTTCGGTTACGGTTTCGGTTTTAAGTTTTTATAACGAAACGGTTTCGGTATACCGTTCCATGTTACGGTTTCGGTTTTGATTTCGGTTTTTGTATAAATTTTCTTTTTTCCATATTTTTCAAATAATTTAACATTGTTTATATGGTGCTAAGTTATGATCAAATTATGATATTGGGGTAAAGTGGGAAACGCAATTTAAACAATGTTTGTTGTTATTTTAGTTAAAATAATTATTTAATTGATTACGCCAAGAAAAAAGTTTAATTTAAAATTTCGTGACCACAAACCAATGAAAAGCAACTTTTTGACATAACCTGAGATATGATCTGAATTGCAAAGAAGAAGAATTTTGTACAATTTTCATCCATAAAAACCAAAAAAATTAAATTTCAACTATTCAGTGAACTGCAATATATGTAAAATAGTGATGATAGAGTCTTGATCTTGCATAGGTACATATGATCTTGTTCTTGCAATACCTTTCTTGCTCTTGCTTGCAAGAATCTTGCAAAATTTTACTTTTTAAATTTTAAATAAAAGATCGAAGACAAATATATGTTAAATTGCATATTAATTATGAAAACAAGTAGAATTTGAACACTAATTGTATTTAAGTTAATCATTTTCCATATTTTCAATTTCTTCAAAAAAAATAAATTATTTTACTAACAAAAAAAAAATTTAATTATATTTTAAAAAGACAAAACTAATAAAATATAATTGTATAATGCATGGTTTCCATGCTATCTTTCGCTATCACTCGTCATCACTATTTCTCTAAATAGAGATGAAATACAAATCATTTCAAATCAGAAATTTAAGTGCTAGAATGAAACGAGTACATACGACACCGTTTTATAGCAAGCGATATCCCCAGATGATATTGAGGGATAACGAGAGATAGCGAGTGATAGCAAAAGTTCAAATGTTTAAACTTTTCCTATAAATCGATATCACTTTTTTTTCTTGCTATAACAAACATATGTTTTTTGTTTACATTTTTCCATGGTTGAAGTATATACAGGTTAAGTCATCTTTCAAAATTCAGTCGCCATGTACTTTTTTTTGAAAACTGTTTGAAAGATTAAACATTTGTTTACGAATATTTTAAAACAAAACATCAATGCTTTGTTTACAACTTCATAAAAACAAATGATATTCAAAATTTTAAATTAAATAAATTTCAACATTTTGCCAACTTTCAAGATTGTTTTGGATCCAAAAGAAACCACAGCGATTGGCAAAAGTGATAAAAATGAATGTGTGCATTGAAATGTTAATAAAATCTCCAATTTGCAATGCAAAAAAACTATAACCTGAAATTAAAGTTTAAAATGACAATTAATTCTTGTATTTTGAAATTTTCTTCTTGACATTCTCAGCACACTGTATCAACCATGATACAAATATATACAGGTACGATCACTCTCTCATTATTTTCCAATGTTTACTTTAGGTGACACTAGCCAAGTTTTTTGAAGTTTAGTTTTAAAACCAAAACAAAATCGACAATTAAAAAAAAATCAATATAAAATTCTATAGAAATGACAAAATCTGAAAAATATTTTTCATATTTTCTTTGAAAATAAATTTCAATTTTTGAAAATTTGAATTTGAATCAAAACAAAATATTTCAAAATTTGTCAAAAAAACTTTCCTAATGTCAGAGTGATCGTACCTGTAAATATTTGTATCATGGTATCAACAATGCATTTTTCTATTTCACATTGACATAAGAATTTTAATAAATTCATTGTCAAACATTTGTATAAAATTAAAAAACAAAACTTTTGTGTGGAAACGGAAACTTTGCGCGATGTATCCATACGCGCCTTTGACAAACTGCAGACAGCCCTCACCCCACTGGAGCCCAGCATCACTGAGCTTAGTCCGTAGTCCAAACCTTAAGTGTGGCAATTTAAGCACGCGTTTCTTTCATCATCGTCTAAGCGGTTTCCTTCAGCGTAATTTCAAGCCGTACTGATGGGTGCTGTCGTACGAATTCGGCTACATTCGCATGTTGTGCATCAACTTCTGTTTGCTGACATGACGCACACCTGGACATAGGAATCGTTTATCCATTCATCTATTTTGTGGTGTCCCCCTTCATGTCTGTAACCCTATTGTCTACCATCTTGGACTGCCTATCTCTTTATCAAAGGTCTATCTCTTTATCATAGAGGCACTGCCTAAAAATGTTCATGATTTGAAGAAAACAGCATTTCCAATACAACAGCAACGGCTGCTTAATTTAGTGTTGTTTTTAATGAATTTTAAATGACAGTTTGTTATAAAAGCAATAATATTTTGTATTCACTCATTTATAGTAAATAATACCGAGTGATATCGATTTGGGGATAACGAAAGATAGCATGGAAACCATGCCTAAATCAAGTGATGTTGACAAGACAATTCAAAATCTCAAGGCCATAATAAAATGAACATAATATGTTCAATTCATAATAAATATAAGGAATATTTCGTATAGGCATATTTCTGTTTTCGTCAGAGATTAAAAAAAATCCGTATGCTACACGCACCGTATGTAAAGAGAACACAAATAATATCTTGCAGGGTAACATTTTTTTTTGCGAACACTAACAGAAAGTAGTATATATTCGTATATACACACTTTCACAACGACAATTCTTTGTTGCTATCCTGTATCATCGCATGACAACAAACAGACGCATGACAACAGACAGACGCATGATAACGGACAGACGCTTGACAGCAGACAGTCGCATCACACCACACTTCATGTATGTATCTAGTACAGCTATCTAGTTGGCAACAACAACGGGTTTTCTTTGCGGTACAAAAAATTTCCCGCCTAAAATTCTATCTAAAGCTTGGATGCTGCTTTATTGTCATGCTGCTTTTTTTGCATTTCTGTTGTTGTTGGACTTTCAAACGAATCAGCGGATTTGTGAAAAAAAGAAAAACACAAAAAGCAATATATAAGCTGAATGAGGTACACTGTGAAAATGTTCATAAATTATTTTTTTTTTTTATAAGTTGAATGAAATAATGCACATAGAACTTGACTTATGTAAACTTCATGATTTTACAATTAACAAAAAAACTATGTATAAAAGTAAAACAAAAATAATAATGTGCATAGCACAGTGCATATGCTCAATCGATGTACGAACTAGCGTAGCGAAGAAAAGCGAAAAAAAACATTGTTTTGTCTATTTTATCTTATTGAAGCGACTTTTTAAGATGCTTATATTATTTAGCCTTGAAAAAATTTTGGTAACTCAAAATTTTATTAAATGACATTTTACTTAAGATCTTCTATATAAAATAAAATATGTTTTTCTGTTTCTTTTTATACTTTTTTAAAACCCGTTTTAAACCGGTATAAAACCGAAACCGTTTATATCGGTTTATTTCTGATTTTCGTATAAAGGTTTCGGTTACGGTTTCGGTTTTAAAAATGAAACGGTATTAAACGGATATCGGTTTCGGTTTCGGTTACGATTTCAATCCTTGATTTTAACGAATCCTTTTTGCTCACGACAGACGCCAGTAACGAAGCAATTGGCGCGGTTCTGTCGCAAGGGAAGTTGGAAGCTACCGTCCGATCGCGTTTGCCAGTAGGACTCTTAACGATGCGGAAACACGCTATTCTACTATAGAGAAAGAATTTTTGGCAATTGTATGGGCAACAAAAAATTTTAGGGCATATCTTTTGGGAAGGCCATTTAAAATTTATACAGATCATCAGCCCCTAAAGGGTATTTCAAACTTAAAAGATCAGACGTCACGCCTCGAGCGTTTCCGACATAAATTATCGGAATATGATTTCGAAATTCTTTACAAACCTGGAAAAAGCAATTTAAACGCGGATGCGCTTAGCCGTATACCGAATAACAGAGGAGAATTAGTTGTAGTACAAACACGTTCAAAAATCATGAAAAAAGACAAGGAAGACGATAAAAACAGTCTGAATGCGATACTGGTGATTTTATAACAAAGAGGAATGACTATATAATAATTCTAACTGAACCCCGTGACATAGAGACGATAATTAAAGATTTTCACGATTCACCCTTAGGAGGTCACCAAGGTTTTTAAGAATTCGGCAACAATACCGATGGAAGGGTATGCAAAAGTAAATAAAAGATTATGTGAAAAATTGTTCAAAATGCCAGGTAAACAAGAGTTCAAGGCTGACGAAGATGCCAGGGTCTGACTGATACGCCAGTCAGACCCTTTGACAAAGTGTACATGGACCTGGTGGGTATTCTGCCTGAAATCTTTTCAGGGAATAAATACATCTTAACGTTTCAAGACAATTTTTCTATATTTATGTCCTATGTGGCTATACCAGATGCGGAAGCCAACACCATAGCAAAAGCATTCTTCAACGAAATTCTTCAACGAAACTATTTTTGTACGGGTTTGACTTCAACATTCCTACGAATTTGCGGCGTAAATGTTCACCATTGCATAACGCAGAGGACTACAATAAGGTACTAAAGTACCAAATACAGCGATCACACGAGATTGTTAGGCAAAATCAATGTAGGGGCAAGGAGTTGTCAAAAAAACAATACGACAAGAACCTCAACCCTATAAAATTCAAACCTCACGACATGGTTTTAATGAAGAATAAGTTCTCTCCAATTTGGAAGGGACCCAACATGGTCGTAGAGGAAAGTGGGCCAGTTACCACGACGATATTGGTCAAAAACAAAGAAAATAAAATTCATAATAATTCGTTAAAGCCATATCACAAATAGTGCATGCCGTTAAAACTAAAAATATTATAATATTACCCTAAGTTAGAACACATAAAAGTAACAATATAAAACCAATTAGTTATGCGTTGACAATTAAACTCGTAGATTGCAACATTATGATAAAAAAAAATCTAACCATAAGATATAGAGTAATCATTAAATAAAACATTAAATAACTCGTCATTTAGAGGAAGAAATAAATATAAAATTTTTTATAATATAAAAAAAAAACACATGACATATTAAAAACAATAGTTTAGTAATAAATATATATATATATATATATATATATATATATATATATATATATATATATATATATATATATATATATATATATATATATATATATTTATATATATATATATATATATATGCAACTGTTTTAGGAGAAGAACTTATAATTTTAAAGTTACATAATCATCAATTGAGAAAATGACAATTCGTCATAAAACTGTCGTATTCAATGCAGATAGATAACGCAAACCAACAATTTGGTCATACAAACCTTGATAATGGTCATTCCACCCAAGTATTTCATGCGGTAGAACATATGCAAACGTATGTATGTCATAAGTAAAGCGAACGTTCATAGCTGGCATATAAATGCAGATCTTGCCGTTTTTTTTTGATACCATAAACAATGCAAATAAATATTATATAATATGACTTATATAAGTACACAAATATAATATAATAAAATATTAAACACGTTTAGAAAATAAATCTCAACTCTAATTATATGCATTTACATACATAGAAATCATAAGTACTTTTTACATTAATATAATTCAATTTGAATAAGTTTAAATATAACAAATAAACTTTAAATGAATTTGAAGAACTTACTTACAATAATTTAAATTACATTAAGAAGAAAAATATCAGTTAGTATTCAAATTTCAAAAACAAAGAGAGGTATATAAATATTTATAAACAAAAGATATTAAAAAAAAACAAAAAAAAAACACACAAAAATAAAATAAAATAAAATATATATAAAAAAACACAAATAATAACAATATATAAATAAAGAAGAATATATATATATAAAATAGAAGAAATCTATCCAAAAAATATTATTATTATTATTGAAACACATTCAAATATTCAAAAATATTTTTATAGATATCTTGAGAAAAAATATACATATTATAATTGTTAAACTAACATATTATCATTATTATCACCATGTTAAAATAAACATATTATCGTTATTATTCTTAATATTAATTCTAAGAAAACATATTTCTATATATTCAAAAATAATTCTAAGGTATCTAGTAAAAAATTTTTATTGTTATTATACTTTCTTCAAAAGTCACATATACCAAAATTGAGTGAAAATGAAAACTCACTAGAACGTAGTGAAAATAGAATTTAAGAAAAGCTTGCAACGAAGGTATTGTTAATACCTTTCGTTAAAAGAGTGTTGTTTAATCAACCTCAAGTGGAGGTAGTAAAAGTGTTTTTCAATTTTTAATTAAAAAGTGTTTTTAATTAAATAATATCTCGAATCTCTAAAATAATCAACTCTAAATTTATGGCTATGATAATGGCTATGGTTGACATAAAATTCCATTTATGTTTTCACTCATTGACTGAAAATAGTGAGTTATGAATTTTATTTGAGGAGCAATCAAATATCTAATATCTTATAAATGACTATTTTATATCGAGAATTAAGGCTTTATAAGAAGTTACGCGCTTTTAATGCTATTTTTTTGTATTTCATTTTGACAGGAATTTACTATTATAATAGTAGATAATCTTCTGCCAACTATAAAGTAGTGAACAACCATCATTTTTGGTTAGAGAGTACATGTTTTATACAAAAAATGTATTTAGTTTAAACTTGTTTATGATAAACTTCATCTTCGTTACGAAAAATAGTTCCAAATCTGTCATTAATTAAAATAAAATGTTCAATACATATTACAACAAAAACCGCGTCCATACAATATTATAAATTTAATTTTGATAAAGAGTATCTTTAGGGTGTCGCATTTTTTATTTTTGTCCATGTCAAATTTTCAAAAATTTCAGTTCAGTCGCTCAGAAGCATTCGTTGACGACGGATGTATATTTGATTTTTTTTAACCCATTAAAGCCTGCCGAATCATTTTTTCATTTTTTCGAAATTTTGACAGCAAACACATTGCGAACTAATATTTAAATGTTTTTCAAGAGAGCTTATTACTCTCTCGACACACTTTTTTGGTAACGAAAATTTCTTTTTGATTTTTTGCAAAAACTAATAGCTGAACACAGATGTTTTTTGCCAATTATCCGTAGGGCAAGGTTCATATTTTATTTTGTGATAAAGTTTGCATGTGGAAAATGGCGAAATCGTGGGATAACTTGCGATATAAAGAAGCAACTTTGACTCGATTTTGTGCAAAATCTCGACGTATAGGGAAAATTCTGAGTACGCATCAAGAATCAGGAGACCAAAATCAACCAGAATTGATAAGTTTCATTTCGGATTAGGCCAACAACACTCACTTTGTAGAACAGTGTAATTAATTCTAAAACTTAAAAATAATGATACTTTTGAAGATATTATTTGGAAGAACTTGATTTCAAAGAAAAAACAATGTTGTAGAAATGATATTTGAACACGAATGAGAAAATTTTATTAAAAATATTAATAAAAAAAACAAATATTTCTATATCTATATCTATATAAAGTATAGCACTAACCAATTATTTCAATAGATACAAATTAAAATAACGGAAAAGTTTTGATTTTTTTATAAGTGTTTTTTCAAAAAAAAAAAAAATTTAAAACTTAAAAACATCTATAAATTTAAATAGTGCATCACTTTTCATTTCGTAACAATGATTATTGATATTGTCATATACACAATTATTTTTAGCAAAAACTCGTTGTGCAAATTTCTATACGGAACGTCCGGAATTATTCTGCGATTTATTATGAAATAACTGTAAGCTTTAGAAAGAAAGTGCATATATTCAAAAATAAAGCACATTGTCTCAGCTATGTTCAGAGATAATTTAAAACCAGTTGGGAAGGTTAGATCACATGGGAAATTTTAAATTTGGTGTTATTATGATAGTTAGGATTATCAAAATTATAGTCGGTCTAAGCCGACTATAAATACCCTACACATATCTGTGGTTACCATTAAAAGTGGTCTATTGGTCATCAGGGTATAATAGATCATGAAAATAATTGCAAACTTTCAATCGCTGAAGAATTTCCATTCATTTGATACCCATATTTACAAATGAGTAGGTGTACCGTATTTCGATTTTTTTTTGGAATCACAAGTCGTATCGGCAGAAAACATTATTTTCAAGTATTTGAGCATGAAGTCAATATATATTTGACCAAAAAAGTTTACCTAAGCACGTATGCAGTAAAATTGTTCTGTAGATGTAAATTTAATATGAGGTATTTTTGAATATAAATGGTCAGATCACAGGTCACAATGGACGGATCTCGCCAATTTTTTCGCACATACAGCGTAGGTATATGTAATCTTAATTCTAAGTTTCATTTATCTAGATCTTAAATTGTTTACGAAGTAGGGATTTCAACAGCCACACAGACAGACGGACATCGCTAAATCGACTCAGGAGGTCATGCTGATCAAGAATATAAACACTTTTCCATACCGGAGATGCTTCCTTCTGGGTGTTACAAACGGCGTACCAAACTGTATATACCCTTTTACTCTTAGTGTAGGGTATAAAAATACACTGTATGTAAACAGTACTTTCAGAATAAAAATCGTACTGATAATTTCTATACGGAATTTTTTTGTCCCGTCCGGAATTTTTCTGTGATTTATTATGAAAAAACTATAAATTTTAGGAACAAAGTGTAAATATACAAAGAAAGCACGTTATTTCAACTACTTTTAAAATATTTCGAAAAAATCATTTGTACGCAAAATTCGCTGACTTTTTGGAATATCTATATGAACCTCGATATTTACTTCCGTTTTTGTCCCGTCCGGAACTCCCATTATTTTATTTATATCTTTTGATCTACCGTATAGAGTTCTATAATTTTTTGCAGATGTTTAGTCCTATTTAAATACTACATGCACAAACTACATGCTAATTCATTAATTTTCCTTCGAAATATTAAAGTTTTAAGCGTAGGGTATTTATAGTCGGCTTAGACCGACTACAATTTTTAAAATCCTAACAATCATAATAACACCTACTTTAAAATTTCCCATGTGATCTAATCTTCCCAACTGGTTTTTATTGTTTCCGAACACTACTTCCAGAGATGGAGTGGTTCTAAGTAGAGATGGGCATGTGAGCGTGATTCACGTGAATCACGCGTGATCACGCGTGATTGTGATTGAATCTTAATTTTACTCACGTGATTGTGAATGAGTGTGAGTAGAGCAAAAAAGGTCTTGAGTGAGTGTGCGTGATAAGAAAAATTCTTTCGTGAGCGTGAGTGAGTGTGAGTCGAAACTCACTCACATGCCCATCTCTAATTCAAAGTAACAAAAATGTGGCAAGAATCACAGATGTCACCTGAAAGAGTGATATTATCATGTTGTGTCTTTTATTTAATTTGAAAAAGGTGTAATATCCCCAGACAAAAGTTTAAGCAGGAAAATAGTTCGAAACACGCAGGCAAACAAGCTACATATACGCATTGAAATCACATTTTATATGAAGCTTTGAGGTATGCAAAGGTGGGAATGTGGACAAAAGCTGCAAGTTCTCTGCTGTATCATGAAAACAAAATTGGTATGGAAATAGCAAGACATAGGTAGGGTATGGTAGCCAAACAGGTGTTATCAAAATGGTAGGTACAAGCAGGGTAAGGTAGGAAATATGCTGGAAGCAAAATGGTAGGGAAAGGTAGGGAACATAAACATATAATATAAAACACGAGTGCCTATCCATCCCACAGTACCAAAAATTTCTTCTTGTACAATAACACCGACGAAATTTGTTTGACATATAATGTTGATATCAGCAATACTCTTCAGCAATACGCCAATTTTTATTATTTTTATAACATTAATTCGCGTAGAAAATCTATGGAAATAAATACCAATGTCTACAAATGACAACAATTTTCAATACTGAAAAATGTTGAGGGCAAATTTGATATTTGTAAACGAAATTTTCTGTCGACAACTTGTTGATCAAGCTTTAAAAATTTCAGAAAAACAGAAATTCCTATACAATGTGTTTGCGTGCTACTCGCAGACTACCTTTCCCTTTCAGTTTCCTAATATGAAGAAGCTTTTTATTAAAATTTCAAAACAGAAACTCCTTTACAATGTGTTTGCCTGCTACTCGCAGGCTACATTTCCCTTTCATATTCTAGCTATAAAGATACCTTTCAAAACTTCAAAACCAAAACTTACAGAAAAATGCGTTTGCCTGCAAGGGATAGGCTTGAACATACCAGTTCTCTGCGTAAATGCTTCTATAGGGAGCCTGATTATTTTCAAAAATTCAAAATGCCTGCTACCTACCATATTCCTGTGAGTTTTCCTCAAAATTACTTCTATAATACCAGTTTCCTTGCATATTTTTGTCTGGGGATTTGACAGATTAAAAATGGTTTCATTCAATTTGTAAAGAGTTTCATAAATTTTCCAAAAAGTTTCGATTCATTCGCAAATGGTTTCATTCATTTTGCAAAAAGTTTCGGTTAATTTGCAAACGGTTTCATTTAATTGGTAAAAGGTTTCGTTCGATTTGCAAAATGTTTCGTTCAATTAGAAAACAGTTTCGTTCAATTCGCAAACGGTTTTGTTTAATTCTCAAAAGGTTTCGTTTAATTCGCAAAAGGTTTCATTTAATTCTAAAAAGGTTGAATGAAACCTTTTTAGAATTCTGTTTCAATTCTGTTAAACGATGACTCATAAGAGATGGCTCTTTAAAGACGAAATATGTAACTTTAATGAGAGAATATATCAATTTGGGACATATGCGTGAACTTACTGGTGCTGATACTCGAGTCTTCTACATGACACATCACCCTGTTCTTGGTGCCATGTTAAGAGTAGTCTTCGATGAGTCCTTTGAAGATACAAGCGGAGTTTCACTGAACAGCAAAATACATACAGGCCCTTGTATTCAGCGAAACCTGTTCTCAGTTTGACTTCGCTTTCTTTTTCATAAATTGGTTTTCACTGCTGACATCGTGAAGATGTTCAGACAGATTTAGATTGCAGAAGAACAAAGTTATTTCCAACGCATAATATGGAGAGAAGGCCCTGATGAACTCATAAAACACTACCAATTATGCACTTTTATTTATGGAACCGCATGTGCGCCATTTCTGGCTGTAAAAGTACTAGAACAAAGGATTACAAAGGATTATCGCTTCAAGAGTGTTGATAGAAGATTTCTACGTTGATGATGTATTAACAGGGGCGCGATCAGAGGAGGAATTACTTACAAAATGAAATAGCCTTGTACATCTTTTGGTACTCGCCGGACTTGAATTGAGTAAATGGGTATCAAATTCCAGGGTTATTGCAGATATAACTGAAAACCATCAAGACCACAGTTTCCTAAAGTCTGAAGATGAATTCATTGGCAGACGTTCCACGTGTTTTTGATCCATTGGGATTAAAAGCCCCTCAGTTATAAATTTTAAAATATTATTTCAAGATTTATGGCTTCTAAGCGTCAACTGGGATGATCCACTTCCAGACAACCTTGCGAATTTGTGGCTTAAGTATTGGAAAAATCTTATTCATTTTGCTAAATTGAAACTTTCACGATACATATACAATTCTAAGGACGAAATTGAGATTGAATTGAGAAATGGATTTTCCGACGCATCCATCAAAGCTTATGCAGCGGTCGTTTACTGTCTCGCGAGGGATGAACATAACGTTTCTAACGTTTATACACGTTTCTATAGTCGCTGCGAAGACCCGGGTCGTTCCATTAAAGCAGATCTCGTTGCCTAGGTTGGAACTTTGCGGAGCTCTTTTGCTGGCACGTCTGATGAAGTCAGTTGCGGAGGCATTGCCGCACAAATCAGTCACAATAAATGTTTGGTGTGATTCGACAGTGGTACTCGCGTGGCTATCCATGCAACTTACTTACTTATTTGGCCATTACAACCCATGATAGGTTTCGGCCGCAGCAATCACCCCTCGCCAGTCGCTTTTGCATTGCGCGCGCTGGCGCCAGTTTTGCACTCCAAGTGTTGTCAGGTTGGCTCGCACTTGGTCGCTCCACAAATCACGGGCCATAGATTTTCCGAAGAATCTTTCTCTCGAACGCTCCTAAAGCTCGCTCATCGGTGTTGGCAAGCGTCCATGCTTCAGGGCCATAGAGGAGGACTGGCATGATGAGCGACTTATAGAACGTAATTTTTGTCCGTCAAGAGAGGGCTCTGCTCCTCAATTGCCTACTGAGCCCAAAGTAACACCTGTTGGCAAGAGTTTTTCTTTTCTATATGGTTCTTCACTATTCATTCAGTTTTGGATGTTGCTGTACACATGTTAAGCGCATCATGTTTTTGATATCATGTTGAACTCATGTTGTACAGCAACACGTTTATAGCATTGTCCCAACGCTTCACGTTGGCAACAATGATAATAATTTGGCAAAGCGCTTAAGCTTTACTTAGACCACACCTCTTGCAATATAATTTTCCATTGCATAATTTTGGGTCTATGTTAAAATAAGCAAAGCAGCGGTTCTCCAACAATTATACTATTTCGCAATTGGTGTCAGCCGAAAACTGCAAGTCGGACTTTCTTCAAAAGTCACGTACACCAAAATTGAGTGAAAGTGAAAACTCACTAGAACAAAGTGAAAATAGAATTTAAGAAAAGCTTGCAACGAAGGTATTGTTAATACCTTTCGTTGCAATTTAAAAGATAGTAGTTTAACCAACCTCAAGTGGAGGTACTAAAATAATAAAAGTGTTCTTTCAACTCTAAAATTAAAAAGTGCCTTTTGATTAATTAAATTATAAAATAAATCAATAAATGTAATATAAATCAATCAACTAGAACATTACAACATTTGGCGCAGCCGGTACGTCGATACCAACCTTTCAAGGACCGAGAGTGGAAAGAAGGAAAAGTAACTATAATGGCAAGTGATTAAAAATTTTAATTATTTGTTTTTTTTTTTTAATTTAAAAAAAGAGAGATTTGTAAACTAGATTTAATTATATTTTGTTTTTTTTTTTTGTTATAGAGATAGGGAAAGTTTTTTAAAGTTATAAATAAAATTTTTTAAACATTCTAAATAATTTAAAAATATAAAAATTAAATATATAAAAGAAAATACACACTGCGAATCCGAACTCCGGACCCTCTAGTGTATAATAAAATAATTCATTCTATTAGAATGAGAATTTATTTTTATATCAAACTAAATGAAAAATAAAATGCGATAAAAAAAAATCAAAATAATTTCCGAATGTGTAGTCAGGAGTAACATTTAGAAATATTTAGAAATTTGAATATTTTATAATATTCTAAATAAATAATTTACACTTGACCTTTCTCTTAAACGTCTTCTGTACTACGAAAATAATGACATATTAACAGCGATTACATAAATTTTTATTTAATCATATTTTTATGAAAAAATCGAAATTTTACAAATTGTCTGAAAAGAAAAAGGACAATATAATAATTGAAATAACACTGAGATTCCAAAATGATTTGATTAAATTTTAAAGCGTGTAAACACAGCACTGATTGCTGTTATGATATTAAAAAATAACAAAAAAAATTGTATTAAAAAATCATTTTATGTTAACATTTTTTTTTACGATCTTGAGTAACCCAATATAAACATAATTTTTTTTTTCTTCCGATAATTCAGGGAATATTATTTGGAAAAATAATTATTTTTATTTTTCCAAAGTTATAGAAAACAGATTTGAAAAAAATAAAAATATACTTCAATTTAAATTTTAAAGTTATACTTATAGTTATACTTCATGCATGCCAAAATTGATTTCGTTGTTGTTTGGGTAACATTTTTGTTTCGTTTGAATTTTCAATTACAACTTGATGAAATTTATTTTTTTTAATTAAAAGATGAAGATAACGTTTTAAATTGATTGAAAATATTTAATGGCAAATGCTAATGAATTAAATGCATATATTAAAAAGCAATCTAGCGAATTGGACAGATTCGTTGAAAAATTATGGTCGCAATTTGTACCAACAATACTAAATAAAGATATTGCAGCATTTTTAAAAGATAATATATCTAGTTTTCTGCATTTATCTAAATTACAGGAGGCAAATAAAATAGTAGAAGAGTTATTTAATCCAGAATTTAAAAATTAAATCTGTTTTAGCAGAAACTGGTGAATTAAAAAGATTAGTTGACGTGTTGGGAAAACGTTTAAACGATTATTGTTTAAAACGTACAGCAGAGTTAGAAGAAACAGCTAAAATAGAAAAGGAAAACATAAAATTAAGAAATTTAATGAAAGAAAAGAATATTTCTGAGGAATCAATAAATAATTCTGTCAGACGCCAGGCAAGGAGGAGTACGCGACGTTGGAAGAAGCGAACAACAAAATACTGGAGTTGAACGCGCGTATTAGATATTTGAACGAGGAGGTTAAGACAGCGCACGAGGCATCCTTATACCAAAATGAAACCATAGAAAGTGACGACATCACAACACAGGGCAACATGGGATTAGGCGAAGTCGCGAAATTCGTTAAAAATGCGGTGCCAGATTTTGCATGTGCAGACTCATCATCGCTGACGGATCTTCCTTTGCCTTAGTAAGTTCAAAGGAGTTAGACACAATAGATGATTTATACAATCTGTTAAGAAATACGTACTTGGAATGTAGGTCAGTAGATGCCATTCAATATGACATTAGGAAGGCATCTCAGTATCCGGGGGAAAGTATTAGATCTTTCTCGAGGCGTTTGGTTAACCTGCAGTCGGCAGCATTAAGCACGATTAAATGTAAATATAATGATACGAGAGACGACGTGTTCGTTAATGAATTGAATAATTTAGTTAAAACTCATTTAAGTTAGGACTTCGGAATTACACTTTGCGAATGCTCATGTTGAGCAGTAAGCAAACAACACTGGAGAAATTGGTGGAAGAGGCATTACACCATGCGACGATACAGAGGGAGTCAGCATAGTTAACGGGCATAGACAAGTTTGGAGTCCATTTCAATGAGCCCTCATCGGCCTTCATACCAAATAATCGTAATGCATCAGGTAGTCAAGGCAATGAAAAAAAGGAGACGGAAGAGAAAACACAAAATGTAGGTATGAAGCAGCCTACGTTTTCTTTTTGCAAGAAGAAGGGACATCTGAGGGATGAAAGTCATACACGGAGAAACACTCCGTATTGCAGTTACTGTCGTACTTATGGACATGAATCGTTCGGGTTGGAATGTTTTTCCAGGACATACTGCTCCCCAAGGAAGTCAGCCACCCGTACCTCAGGTAAAAGATCAAGATTGTATCCAAAACCAAGGCGGGGGATCTCCAGGATTGAGATGCGATTGGTGCCATAGAGGGGGATTGTCGTGTTAAACGCGATACACAAGTTTTTCAGGGAAATAATAGTAATGGGAATTTTGCAAACAGGCCCGCTAAATATTGCACTTGGTGCAGAAAGGACGGACATGTTATTATGAATTATTCCCTCTCGAAGTACCCGCACTTTGACGAAGCTCCCCTCAGGAGCGAGTGAGAGGGCTTGTGTTTGCCGCATTGACTCCAAGGGGCATACTGGCAGGTAGCCGGGACAGGTCCTTGGACGAGTGGCCAGACTAAGACGGTTACATCCCCAAAATCCTCCCATGCACTAGTATCTGGTGTTAGGGAGGTAGGCGTCTGTTCCCTGTGGGGCGGCCTCCTCTTCCGACCGTAGGGTCTCTAAACACTTATAGGCGTCTGTTCCCTGTGGGGCGGCCTTTTGTGCGACCGAAGGGTCGTTAAACACATACAACCGAAGGGTCTGGAAACACTTCGACTTGCGGGGTCGTTAAAACCAACTATGAAGTCGTTCACGGAACAAGATACCTCTGCAGCTGTCGCCATGCAGCCAGGCGTATGCCCTCCCAGCAGGACAGGCCGACTCAGCTCGGCTGGTAGGGCGCCAGTGGTGGCCTGCGATGTAAATTCCGCAGGTGGAGAGAGGGTTGGAGTTATGGACTCCTCCCAGAGTTCGGACAGGACGGTAGTCGTGCGTCCTTCCGCAACTCCAGATGGTCATGGAGAGAGGAACCCGGATGGGAAAAGGCGACTCTCTGGTGCGGCTAGGCGATTAAAAGCCAAACAACGCCAGAGAGCTGCCTCTCACATCACTGGGACCCCCTCCCCGGACAGTCAACAAACCGCTGACAACAGGGACCCTCAGTTGAAGCCAGCCGCTACACTTGGTTCACAAGGACCGGGCAAGCGACTGCGCTCTCCTGAGGAGATGACCCAGGTTGGATTGGCGAAGAAAAACAAGACAAACGTGTCTAAAATCAAGGGGTCTCTTCCCAGCGATGACATCCCGTCGTGCTCGTCCAACGTAGCGTTTCGGCCTGCACTGCGAAATGCAGGGGCCCGCGCAACAAAAAAACAGGGTCGCGATGGGGAGTCTAAGGCGAAGAGGTCAAAGGCGGACGGCAAAACGTATGCGGGGGTGGCACGTGAATCGATTGATGACAAACGCAAGTTTGCCATCATCGATGAAAGCCAGCCCTGTGGAAAGATTGCTGAGGATAAAAGGGGGCTGCTGGAGGAAGTGTGGAATGACGCACTTGCGAACTCGATTATCGAGTCTTCTGACAGCACCCCCGAAATCCATCTGGAATACTGCAGCTTTGTCCGCGGAGTCTACAGGATCACCGTGGTGTCTTTGGACTGTGTCGACACCCTGCGCGATCTGGTGGAAAGGTTGCCTGAGCCATGGGCAGACGCTAAGCTACGGCTTGTGGCTATGAGCGACATACCCGTTCTGCGTAAGGCAACCTTCTTCGTCAGAGCAAACGGGGCGAAGCGACCCACGTGTGATATCCTTAGGATTCTGGCGAGGCAGAACCGTGGGCTGAGAGTGGAACTTTGGGAGGTGTTCCACAGGGATGAGATGACCGATGGAAACCTCATCGTTGTGGGCATTGACCAGAACTCCTTCACGACACTGGAGAAGTCTGGGGGTCGTGCCTTCTTCCTTACGTCATCCGTGACCATTAAGCTGGGCGGAAAACCTGTAGGAGCTGGGGCCCAATCCGGGAAACAGCATTCCAAGGGTAATCTTCCCAGCACGGTCGTGGAGGATAGTAAGGATAAGGTCAAGGCCGCGGGCAGTATGGGGGTTCAGGTCTACCCGACCAAAGAAGCAGGGACGAGCGGAGGAGAGGACGAGGGCCTATCAGAATTTTCTGATGATACCCTTACGCCCTCTCAGGAGGACGAGCTACTCGCCCAATGATTCTGCTTACGCAGATCAACCTCCATAGGAGTCGACTGGCGACGGCTGCGCTTATGGAGAGAATGGAAGAAGGTAAGACGCACATCGCACTGATCCAGGAACCCTGGACTGTAAATGACAGGGTTGCTGGTTGGGGTGACACGCGATACCAAATATTTTATACACTCAATGCAGGCCGCCCTAGGACCTGTATTATCTGTAAAAAGGATTTTAACTTTTATTTCTCCACAGAACTGTCTTCCTCAGACGCCACCACAATTTTTGACGGGAGCGGTGGCCTCATGCTGTCTTCAGTATATCTCCCGCATGACTCCCCGGAACCTCCACCCTCCGAGGAACTGCTGAGGATTACAAGGTTTGCTGCCGAAAAAGGTAAGAAATTAATAATTTGTACAGATGCCAATTCTCACCATACAACATGGGGAAGCTCCGACTGTAATGCTCGGGGACATGCCCTATTTGAATTTATTAATGCGTATGATCTTCTGACCCTAAACGTTGGTTGCTCTGCCACCTTCATCACTAGAGTCAGAAAGGAAGTACTTGACATAACTCTTTGCTCTAAAAACATACTTGACATGATCCAAGACTGGCATGTCTCTAGCAGACATTCCTTCTCGGATCATAGATACGTCTGTTTTAAACTATCCATTCCTAACATTCCCCCACCTATGTTTCGCAACAAATCGAAAACTAAGTGGGCTCTATTCAGAAGACTTTTAAAGAATGCGTTAGACGTATCTCCCGCACCCCCTTTAAGTTCTATATATATCATTGACGGGGAGGTCAAAACCATAACAAATAGCCTTATACGAGCTTTCGAAGAGGCTTGCTCTCTTCGCACCCGAGAGTCTTTCAAGGAAAAACCCTGGATGACAGGGGCTTTGAAAAACCTAAGAACGGATACTCGGAGACTTTTCAATAAAGCTAAAAGATTAAATACTACAGAGCATTGGGATCTCTACTACCAAAAACTCAGTGTATACAAAAAGAATATGCGCTCCGCAAAAAGAGGGTCATGGCGACTCTTCTGTGCACAAGTTGATTGTGTTACAAAAACCGCAAGAATTAAGAAATTCCTCTCGAAAACCCACTCTCAACCGGAACTCCTGATAGACAGGCAGGGGGTAAGAGCAGGTAACTCTGAGGACTCTTTAAAGATTCTAATGGAGGAGCATTTCCCAAACTGTTTCGTCAACTCAGATGAGACGAGACTATGGGAAACCTCTCAATACTCCCACAACTTAGCCATCACCACCGATATGGTGGGGAAGGCAATTCATAGCTTCCAGCCATATAAAGCCCCAGGGCAAGATGGAGTTTTCCCAGCCCTACTACAACGGGCAGTGGATCTCCTGGACGTCCGTCTATCCAGGCTTTATGAGGCATGCCTTAATCAGAGCTATACCCCCCTCACATGGCAAGAATCAAGAGTAGTTTTCATACCTAAGCCGGGTAAAGAAACCTACTCAACCCCTAAGGCATATAGACCCATAAGTCTAATGTCCTTCCTACTGAAAACAATGGAACGCATATGCGACACCATGGTTAAGGAAAAAATCCCTTATGAGCAGCTGAAGTTTAAGCAACATGCATACATAAAGGGGCGATCCGTTGAAACCGCCTTACATGAGGTAGTTAACAAAATTGAAAGGTCTATCGACCTAAAAGGACTCACTCTAGCAGCCTTCATTGATGTTGAGGGTGCTTTTAATAACGTTCACACTGACACACTGATCTCGTCCCTTGCCTCATTTGACGTAGACCCGGCTATTTTACACTGGGTACGTCATATGTTGTGCAACAGATCCATCACTTGTCAGCAGGGCAATATTACTCTAAGGGGAAGGGTGTTTCGCGGTACCCCACAGGGTCGCATTCTCTCACCGCTACTCTGAGTCGTCACCATAAACAGTCTCCTAAGAAGACTAACCGAGGCTGGTTTACATGCTGTCTGCTACGCAGACGACATCGCCATCCTTGCCTCGGGGACACATCCTCTTCTCCCTTCTAGACGAATCCAAGAAGCCTTGGATATCTAGGGGATTAAATATAAACCCCCAAAAAACTGAAATCTGTCTCTTTACTTGGAAAAGGAAGCTATCTAGCTATCCTCTTCCACAGGTAAACGGAGAGATACTGGCACTTACAGGTCAAGTCAAGTCAATTACCTTTGAGTAATCCTGGATTCTAAACTTAACTGGAAGGCACAAATAGCTAGCAGAGCCACAAAAGCCGTTAGGGTTTGGGCAACCTGCAGAAGATGTATTGGTCCTACATGGGGACTTCGACCAAAGATGACCCACTGGATTTTCACCAGCGTTGTACGACCAATACTCACATATGCGTCACTTGTATGGTGTGTTGTGTATCATAATCGTAGAGTTCACAACTTACATATGATCCACTGTTGTGTATCATAATCGTGGAACTTACAGCGTGCTTATGATCCACAATATAACATAATCAGTATATTTTTCTTTACGGCATACTTTTAGGGTTAAGCATTATGCATGTTAAACACAAACAGCATTTAATTGTATTGGCGCACACCGCTTAACATAGCACAAGTATACACGCCCACGTTAAATAGGTCACTCAGATAAACGCTGACTTAGTTATTTTAGAATTATGAAAGTACTCAATTTATTGTGAAATTATAAGAATACGAGGTGTTAAGTAGAAGTTAAGTATAAACTAAGAATGAATTGTTTTCGATAAGCTGAACTGCCTACAACTAAGTGTTAAGTATAAGTGTAACCAACTTTTAAAGCGAAATAAAATGTCTTGAAGTAAAAAAGACTCGGTTGTTTTAAATAATATACAAAAAGTAAAAAGGACTCAGTAAGTAAAAATAGGATCAAGTTAAAGTCCTAGAAGAAGGACCTTTTAACTTACAACATTTTGGCGCAGCCGGTTTCTCAAACAACGCTCTCAGGGACCGAGAGAAGAAGGACGATAGAAGGAAGAAAAGGACTAAAAATCACAAAATAAATGGTGATTATTTAATTTTTTGTTTTGAAAATACGTGAGTAACAGCAGAAAATTTAAACAATTATTACAGTGTTTAATAAAATAATAAATACAAATTGAATAAATAAAGGAAATTTACTAAATAAAATTTATTTAATATTAAACTCAGATAAGTAATTAAAATTATTTCTAAAATTAATATGAAACGGAATTTTTAATTTTTTTTTTTAAATTTAAAAAATTTTTAGAACATTTAAAATATAATTTTCATTTTAAAATTTAAATGAGAATAAAATAACATTTTAAAGATTTTGTGAATTTGAAATATTTTTTTTTTATTTTAATATCATGGTCAATTTAATTAAAAATTTTACATCATTATAAAATATCTGATTTTAGTCAACAGATTTAAAATTTAAAAAATTTATAATATTTTTTTTATAACATTGTGGAGCTACGTGAACTGTGGAGTGATCTAGGAAATAAATTGGAATTTTTTTTGGCGTTGATAAATATATGGCGGAATTGGAACAATTACAGTTAGCATACGGAAACATACTAGGGCAATTGGACAGGTTTACGGATAAATTGTGGGCTCAAATTAGCCTCGAAGTAAATAATAAAGAACATTTACAATTAATAAAAAATAAAGTTAATAACACAAAGGTTTTTTCTAAAGTAGAAGGAGTAGATGTCGTGTTCGAAGAATTAATATATTTCCTAGAACACAAAAGTGAGAATCAAATAAAAGAGATAGAAGGCTGGAAAGGCGAATTTGCTGCATTAACTAAAAAAATAAACGATAAATTAGCAGAAAAACAGGAGTTGTTAGACCACGCCTGCGGTATAGAGGCGGAAAACGAAAAATTAAGAGCATTGTTGAAAGATAAAGATATTTCTGATGAGTCAGTAGCTAGGGCACTACGTCAACAACCAAGGTTAGAATTTGAATCAGTCGAAGAGGCAAATAACAAAGTAAGGGAATTGGATTCGAAAATCAGATTTTTAGAGGCGGAAGTAAACTTAGCACACGAAACATCGTTATACCATAAAGAAGCTTTAAGAATAGAAGAAAATTTAGAAAGCATAACATAAGATATAACAATAATTGAAATGCCGACAGACGATATTTCGAAATGCGTACGAAATCTGGTCCCGGTGTTCAAGGGCGAAGATTCACCGTTCCTAAAAACGGAGCTTCTTAGATTTATAGACGGTTGTAAGGCAGCGAACCTTAAAATAACTGAAGAAAATCAGGAGGAATTCATGATTTGTATTAAACTGCGTCTTGATGGAGATGCATACGAATTAGTGAGGAACAAGAATATAAATGATTTAGATGAGTTGTTTGAATTACTTAAAAGCACATATTTAAAGGTGGCCACATTAGATTCAGTTCAATACAACATAAGACAGGCATATCAAGGTGGAGGGGAAAGTTTAAGGGCGTTTGCAAGGCGTTTAGAAGTATTGCAGTCGAACGCAAACGACATAGCCGATACAATGTACAAAAAGAAAAACCTGCCAACAGATATTTTTAACACGGAACTATTAAATTCTGTGCTAACAGCATTTAAAGTGGGAGTGAGTGACCCGACTGTAAAGATACTACTGTTGAGTAGCAAGGCAGATAATTTAAATGATTTATTAGACGAAGCGTTAAGGGCAGAAGCCACAATACTGCGGGGGCCGAGATTACCGGAGGAACTGTATAGTTTTGAAAAAAGACCGAATGGAGCCTCAGTTAGTAAAAATAATCAAGAAACTGATATTAGAAATTCACGACAAGATAGGGGTAAAAGTCAACAAAATAGAAATAATGGGATTACGTGGGGTGCCATGAAAAAGGGGCCAGTCTGTTCATTTTGCACAAGACCAGGACACACAAGGGATGACTGTTATTTGCGAAAAAATACACCATTTTGCAGAGAATGCGAGAAATACGGACATGAATCGAGTTGGAGATGTGGATCAAATAGACTGGAAGAACGCCAGGTGAACCAACAACAACCATTTCAGAATCAGCAGTACCAAGGGGGTTATAGAGGACTTCAGAATAACGGCTATCAACACCAACAGCAGCAAAATCAGAATCCGCAAGACAGTAATACTCGTAATAATAGAAATAATAATATTAATAATGGTAATGAAAATAATAGAAATAATAATCCGTTTAGAAATAACAATAGTAATAACAATAACGAACCTAATAGAACATACAGAAATAATAAGGCATGTTATGGGTGTGGTCAAGTCGGCCATATGATAGCGGATTGCCACGCCAAGAAAAATGTTGTGCCAAACGGTAGTAATGCTCACAATAGGGGAAACTACCACGGGCCCAGCCAAGGCCAATAAGCTGGGGTCCCGTTAACATTAGTAAAGTTAGGTCAAAGGTAGAAATAGTGGATCATACACCAAAGGAGCCTGTGATCACATTTGCTACCGCAGCTTCAAATAACAACCAAAAAATCGTGGGGGAAAATATCGTTCATCAAACGTCGAGAGTGACCGTTGATACATATGTTGAGCCACCGTGTTTGGTCTGTAAGGAGAAGTTGAAAGAGGAAAAAATGGGTGAAAATAATATTGTTCATCAAACGTCGGGAGTGACCGTTGATACATATGTTGAGCCACCGTGTTTGGTTTGTAATGCAGTAGTAGGATTATTAGTTTATATCATACACTTTATAGGTATTGTGTCGATTACACTGGGGAACAAAATAATAAAATTAGCAGAATATGAAAAGTATAAGGGAACCTTTGGAGAGGAAGCAGTAGGGTATAAAGTAAAAAACATATTATCAAGAATATCAAAAAGTTTTGAAAATTTCGTTATAGAATATGATAAGAAGATTAGATGTCATATGAGTGAGTTTAGTAAAAGAAAGAATCGTATAATATGCAGTAGGCAGGGTGACTATTTCAAACTACCTAATGTAAGTGATGTTTTCATCGAAGTACCTTGTGAGGATGCTAAAAATGGAAAACTCATATTACTGGTAGATTCGGGAGCAGATGCTAGTATAGTAAAGGAGGGTTCGATGATACGACTTCCGGGTTTTGATAAAAATACTCAGAAGGACTTTAGTGGTGCTTTTGGGGGATGCGTAAGGACTTTAGGGACAATAAATATTCAGCACAATAGTATAGAGTGGTTCCGTTTAAAGATGCATGTTGTGGCACTTGAACAAGGAATACCCGCTGATGGAATAATAGGACGAGATAATATATGGAATAGGTCCATAATAAATGCCATAGATAAGAAGTTAATATTTTATGATCAAGATAAAAACAATACTATACAACTACCCATGAGGACACGGGCAGACATGGAAAATATTTTTCTAAATCAGGAATTAAAAGTAGAACCTAGAACCGCAAAGATAGTATCATTACGTTTAAAAACAAAAATTCCAATCGTCTTAATACATAAACAAGAAATTTGTCCAGGAGTATATTTGGGCGAAAGCATATCGAATGTTAGCAAAAATAGAGTTTATGTGTCCGTATTAAATGCTACAGAAAAAGAATTTATAATAGACAGTGCTTTTAAACCAAAATTCTCGAATTTCAATCAGTATAAGGAATCGGATACCAACAATTCTACAATAAATAGCATAAATTCAGTAAACATTACGAACAGAATTAACAAATTATTAGAGGAAATAAAAATTGATGGAACCTTGAATAAAGACGAAATTACATCTTTACAAAATCTGTGTATTTCGTATCATGATGTTTTTCATTTAGATGGCGATGAATTAACATACACGCCAGTACTTAAACATGAAATAATAACACAGTGGAACCAACCACCAATCAATCAAAAGCAATACAAATTGCCACACACACATAGAGATGAAATCAACAGACAGGTTAGTAAAATGTTGGATGACGGCATTATATCGCCAAGCATATCATCCTGGAATTCACCGATGTTGCTAGTGCCTAAGAAGAGCGGCAAGGACGGTAACAAAAAATGGAGGCTAGTTATAGATTTCCGTAAATTAAACGATGTGACAATTAAACAAGTATTTCCGATTCCTCGAATAGACGAAATATTAGACCAATTAGGTCACAGTCGCTATTTTTCAACTTTAGACTTGGCAAGTGGTTATCATCAGGTACTAGTTGAAGAAGGGGATAAGGAAAAAACAGCTTTTAGTACAGGACTGGGTCATTTCGAGTTTAACAGAATGCCTTTTGGTTTAACAGGGGCTCCAGCCACTTTCCAAAGAATAATGAATCACATATTAACAGGTTTACAGGGTATCGATTGCTTTGTTTATCTTGATGATATAGTGGTGTACGGAAAGAATTTAGCTGAACATGAGTTTAGGTTGAGTAGAGTATTGCAGAAATTAAGGGAACACAATCTAAAATTAAATACAGAAAAATGCCAGTTTTTGCGTCGCGAAGTTGTCTATTTAGGACATAAATGTTCGGAACTAGGTGCTCTGCCAGACTCCTCAAAGGTTGAATGCGTGAAAAATATTCCTGTACCAAGAAATTAAAAAGAAGTACAAGCGTTTTTGGGATTAATTAATTATTACAGAAAATTTATAAACAATATGGCAAAATTATCATTACCAATTAATAAATTACTTAGAAAAGATGTTAAATTCACTTGGACAGACGATTGTCAAAGTTCATTTATTAAATTAAAAGAATCAATAATTTCACCACCCATTCTCGCATATCCAGATTTTACAAAACCTTTTTTACTTACAACAGATGCAAGTAACGAAGCAATAGGTGCGGTACTGTCACAAGGCAAAGTAGGGAGCGACCGACCAATAGCATTTGCTAGTAGGGCATTAAATGGAGCAGAAAAAAATTACTCCACCATTGAAAAGGAATTTTTAGCTATAGTCTGGGCAACAAAAAATTTTAGAGCTTATCTTCTAGGCCGACATTTTCAAATTTATACAGATCATCAACCATTACGTAGCACAGCAAATCTCAAAGATCAGACATCAAGGTTAGCCCGTTTCAGGCATAAATTATCTGAATATGATTACGAAATATCTTACAAACCAGGTAAACAGAATTTGAACGCAGATGCTTTAAGTAGAATTCCACATCCAGAACCAGATATTACTGCGGTCCAAACACGGTCTAAGACCACACAGAATAAATTAGATAATCAAATTTCAAAAAACAAACAACAGGTGAGCACGCCAGTACTGGATGAAATAACAACAGACACCAAGAACGAATTAAACTCAAGTCTACTATTAACTGACCCAGAGGAAATTAAAACTGTTATAAAAGACTTTCATGACTCAGCATTAGGGGGTCACCAGGGTGCAGTGAAAACATATTTTAGAATCAGAAAACAATTTAAGTGGAAAGGTATGCAGAAACAAATAAAAGATTACGTTAAGAATTGTCAAAAATGCCAAGTAAATAAAAGTTCTAGGCTTACTAAAATGCCAATGGTTTTAACTGATACGCCTGTACGACCATTCGATAAAGTATACATGGATCTTGTTGGTATTTTACCGGAAACTATATCTGGAAATAAATATATATTAACTTTTCAAGATGATTTTTCAAAATATATGTGCTGCGTAGCTATCCCAGACGCAGAAGCAAGCACTGTAGCAAAAGCATTTTACGACGAAATTATTACAAGACATAACATACCAAAAGTATTGATAACCGACAATGGTTCGAATTTTGTTTCAAAATTATTTTCGGACACGTGTAAATTGTTAGGAATTAAAAAGTTACATATTACGCCATATCATCCACAGGCCAACGGCTCTTTGGAACGAAGCCACCGACCATTAGCAGAGTATTTACGAAGTTTTGCGAAAGAGGATGGATCAAATTGGGACCAGTGGTTAAATACAGCAATGCATGTACACAATAATACAATGCATATGTCCACCGGGCAAACGCCTTTCCGTACTTTATACGGTTACGATTTTGAAATGCCAACCAATCTTAAACGCAAATGCTCACCAGTATATAATACCGATGATAGCAACAAGCTATTAAAATACCAAATTCAACGCACACACGAAATCGTGCGACAAAATCAAGCCAGAGCCAAAGAAAAATCTAAGCAAAGCTATGATAGCTCAGTACACCCAATAATATTCAAAAAAGGCGACAAAATTTTACTAAATAGGAAAAATAAATTTTCACCAGTTTGGGTAGGACCCTACGAGGTACTTTCAATAATAAGCCCTGTAACGACTGAGATTTGTATCAAGGGTAAAGGGAAAAAATTTCATAATAATTTGTTAAAGGCATACAACAGTATAGTTACGTAGAATGAAATAAACACTGTCTGCAGCAAGAACCAATATTTTTTAACATCATTGAAAGAAAGTCAAATAGTTAGTGCAGGACAGAATAGCTAAGTATTACATATTGAAATTAAATTGAAACTACAAAATAAATAAAGATTAGAGAAAAACTATATATTTTTTTAAATGTAGATACTAAATAAATTAATTTTAAATAATTTATAAAATCCAAAAAATGTCATGTAATATTGCCAAAATACAAATCGCAGAGAAAATAGCTATGTATTAATTGAAGATGACTAGCATTGAATATAAACAAATAACAAAATCAAATTATTATTTGAGGTACGAATTTGCAAGGTATAAAAATTACGTTGTCATTAAAATTGTGATAGGTCAGTACCTACCTCAATGGCATTTTAAACAAAAAGATTCATTGCGCATAGAGCGCAATGCTCCCAGCTCATATTAATATAGAAGGCTTGAATATATTCATATGCTAAACGATTAAATGCACTTCAGCACTTTACAGGCAGAAGCCACTAACGTACTGGAACTGAAACGAGATACGGTAGTGCAGCGACAAAACTGCCTAATATTTTTTATCATTAACATAATTTTCATTCATGAAACTAAATATATTAATGCAGATATGCGTTAATATAGCAAACTAACAAACTAACAAACGTTTTAAATTCATCATTACACGGTAATGAAAATAAATAAGTACAATTGAGATGTACAAAATTAAATATTTAACAACTTAATATAGCAAATACATTTATGTAATGCTAAGAAGTCGCGCGCGCTTATTTCTTAATATTTAAATTATTAGTTGGTGCATGAGTAAATAGCTGAGTATTGTTGAATATGACTAGCATTTAACCATGTACTACTGGGACTCTAAATAAAACAATTTGTATTGCAATAATGCAGAAACATATCCAAACATATATGTTTCTAAACAAAATCATATAGTAAATGTTGACACATATGTAAATTAACTATTATAACTAATTAAGGTATAATTATGGCCATATAATTATGGCCTTAACAGGATGTATTAAGGTAAAATAAGAAATATTTATAAGAAAACTATATGATATGATCAAGGATTCCATTAAATATGTAAAAAAAAAAAAAAAAAAATGGAATTTCTTCTCTTTCTCTTTACGATAGGCAATAAAGAGCGAAACCAATATAATGATTAGAATTGTCACACTGGTCCTGATGCTGGCAGCCAATGAAGCAGTCAACATCACACAGACATCAATTAATGATACAAGATTATTCTTTGAGAAGACAACCGATGCTTTGTTCTACAATGATGAATGGACGATTGTAGCCAAGTTTAAACCGCTACAACTGAACGATTTCCTGGAGCTGACAAACAAATACATAATCACGGCAAACACAATGTGCGAACAAATGAGCACCAATGTAAACGGACCCAGCATAAAAAGATCATGTATAGCAGCAACACGGGAGACCACGGCAATAATAGCCACACTACAGAAAAATGAAGAAATTATTAAGCGCACAATAAAGAGTAACCGACAAAAGAGATCACTCAATTTCATTGGAGAAGGATTCAACTGGGCTTTTGGACTGATGGACAATAATGAAAGAGAAACTATCTATAAACACCTGAATAATATTGATGAAAATGAACATAAAACATACGAAATAATGAAAAGACAAATTACGGTGATTTCATCAAATTATAACAAGATAGCAGAACCCTTACTGAATTCCTTGAAGGAAGTCGAAAATCTACAAAATGTGTTAAACATAACAATAAGAACACAAAAATACATAAATGAAAAAATAAACCAACAAGTTAGTCATTTACTATTCATGATGGATACCTTGGAAATTCAATCTACAATTAATGCAAACCTAATCGAAATTCAAGGACAACAGCAGATGGAAATGGCAATCATAGATGATCTATACAAGGGACGATTACACCCGACAATTATAGACCAGAGCGAGTTAGATGAAATGCTGACTAGTCTCACGTTAAGAGGAAAGGCGAAGTGGTTCATACAAAAATCATTCGAAATGCACCGTGCATCAACAGTACGAGTTTTCCCAGACACAGACGGCCTAATAATAGTCATCAAGACACCACTACCTGATGATTTGTTGTTCACATTATATAGAATTTACCCAATACCCACAAATATTAATGAAGAATGGGATGCATTGGTTAAAACAACATATGACTACATATCAGAAGCAGAAGACCGGAGCAAATACATAGGTCTATCGAATGAAGATCACAGCAAATGCATTTTGGTTAGCCAACATACGGACAAAGAAATTACACTATGCAAACGTCCAGGAACCATGCTAACAACTAGCAACACACTATGTGAAGTCGCGTTGATTCAACACAGAACAGATATTAAAGATACCTGTGAACATGTTGTAATCAAAAGGAGTTCTGGCCTAGTAGTTAAACTATGGACACCAAACACATGGTTGTATAAATTCAATACACCAGCCTTTTTCGAAGCAGTTTGTGGGTCAAATATAACCACATTGACACTATCCGGCCTGGGTTGGATGTCCATAAATGAAGCTTGCAACATACACAACAAAGAAATGATACTGCCATACGAGTTTACACATCAAAGCATTAGGAATATAACATACAAGAAGGAAGAACATACGGTTATGATAGAAAATTTACAAGGCAATTGGTCATCATTATCATATTCAAATATATCACAAACATCGTTACCGATCTTAGTGTCAGATCACAGCAAAATAAGAGCAGCATTAAGAGATGGGCATCGTGATTTCGACGAAATATTACTACAATTAACTGATAACCAGGAACGCAAAGAATTACTTAATCGTCAAAATGAAATAACGAAAACCGGTATGTCGTACGGCATATTAATGCTGATACTAATAATAATAATAGCGGCATATGTATTATACATACATTACTACTCGACAATTAAGAATAAAGCAACAATAAAAGCCGATGAATTTAATACAAATAAATCACCAATAGCAACAATAGATGTAGAAGCGGCTAAGAAAAACCTTGAAATGGTGTCAAATACATTTCCCAGCAAGAAATCCCCACTCGAAAAAATCGGTTCATTGCGGAAATCAACAACGCAGAAACCAAACACCACAACACCCGTAGCAAGTCAACGAACGAAGTCACATGAAATAGAAGCCAATACGTCAGAAACAACGACAACGCATCGAACTACTACCGCAGAGCAGCAGCAGTCAGCAACGAAAACATCGGGACCAGGTTTTTATTATATATAACTGGAAATTACAACTCTTAATTTACTAATATCCATTAAATATTATATAAGTAAAGATTATAACTTCATAACTAATAGAACTTAACGTAATTTATACCACATAAAACAATGTAAAAAGAAAAAACTATTATTCTTTTTAATAATAATTTTCTCTTCAGAAATAATTAAAATAATACAAAAAAAAAAAAATAACTATTATTCTTCTTAATAATAATATATTTTTTTTTTTTTCAATAAGGGGGGAGGTATGTTGTGTATCATAATCGTAGAATTCACAACTTACATATGATCCACTGTTGTGTATCATAATCGTGGAACTTACAGCGTGCTTATGATCCACAATATAACATAATCAGTATATTTTTCTTTACGGCATACTTTTAGGGTTAAGCATTATGCATGTTAAACACAAACAGCATTTAATTGTATTGGCGCACACCGCTTAACATAGCACAAGTATACACGCCCACGTTAAATAGGTCACTCAGATAAACGCTGACTTAGTTATTTTAGAATTATGAAAGTACTCAATTTATTGTGAAATTATAAGAATACGAGGTGTTAAGTAGAAGTTAAGTATAAACTAAGAATGAATTGTTTTCGATAAGCTGAACTGCCTACAACTAAGTGTTAAGTATAAGTGTAACCAACTTTTAAAGCGAAATAAAATGTCTTGAAGTAAAAAAGACTCGGTTGTTTTAAATAATATAAAAAAAGTAAAAAGGACTCAGTAAGTATAAATAGGATCAAGTTAAAGTCCTAGAAGAAGGACCTTTTAACTTACAACAGGTGGACAGCTTTGGGACGAAAATGTAAATGACCGCATCCCGGAGGAAACCAATCATACCGCCCCAAAGTTCGCTTTCCCGACTAGGGAGGAATGGGACAACGGAAAGGTATTGTCTAGCAATCCGGGGATCCACCTCTACACTGACGGATCAAAACGTAACGGTCACACTGGAGCAGGCTTTTTCTGTGAAGCCTTTTCTGCAAAAAAAAAGCCTTCGTCTGCATGACCACAACACCGTCTTTCAGTCGGAAGTAGTGGCTATAACAGAAGGGGCAAAATTTATACAAAGCACTCACTGTGTAGACAAGTGTATTAAAATTTTCTCAGACAGCCAAGCTGCCATTAGAGCTTTATCGACGGACAAGGTAAAATCCAGAGTGGTTCTACAATGTAAAGAGGCCCTTGCTTATCTCTTACTTGTTAACACTGTGGACATTATCTGGGTCCGAGGACACTGTAGCATTGAGGGGATCGAAATAGCCGACGAATTGGCGATAAATGGATCAGAAATGGACACAATCTCAGTCATAACCGGCAGACCTTTCCAATTTCTAAAAAACGAGATGAGCTCATGGGCTTATCGACTTCACAAAAAATCATGGGAAGAATCGAGCGTGGGCCAAGCAACTAAATGGCTATGGGGCCCCCCGAAAAAATCCAAAACAAACTAAATTCTAACGTTTAATAAAAAGGAGTAAAAACAATACACAGGCATCGAGAAGCGAGGCAGCAAAAAATGGAAAACTTACTCTGTTAGTGGATTCTGGAGCTGAGGCCAGCCTGATTAATGAAAATAGGATGGCACATTTGCCGAATTTTAATAAAAATATTCAGAAAGATCTGAGTGGTGCTTTTGGTGGATGCGTTGGAACCTTAGGCTCCACTAAGATTCAGCACACAAACATAGAAAACTTGAGTTTAACGCTACACGTTGTGTCACTTGAATAAGGGTTACCAGCAGATGGAATAGTCGGGCGTGACAATCTCTGGAACAGATCTATAATAAATGCGTTAAATAAAAAAATTACATTTTATGATAAAGACCAAAAATCATCTTGTGAAATTTCCATTAAAATCATTGCAAGACATAAAAAATATTAATTTTAATCAACAAATCAGGGTACAGCCCAGAACGGCCATGGTTGTATCACTGCCGTTAATAACAAGAATTCCTATAGTTTTGTTGCACAAACAGGAAATTCAGCCAGGTGTATATTTGGGAGAGAGTTTAACAAACGTTAGAAGAAATAGAGTATATGCATCAATTTTAAATGCCACCGATAATGAGGTGACCATTGATAGCAAGCCACAATTTTCAAATTTTAACAAATATAAAGAAGCAACAAAGGCGAGTTCTACAATAAATACAATAAACTCGGTTAATATAAAAAATAGAATTGATAGATTATTAAGGAATGTATACATCGATGAATCATTAAATAAAGAAGAAGTTGCAACTTTGCAAAATATTTGCTTGTCATATCATGACGTTTTTCATTTGGAAGGGGATGAATTAACATTCACTCCGATATTAAAACATTCCCCCCCCTTATGGAATTAAAAATTATTATTAATATTAACTATTCAATTTTTAAAGAAGAAAAAAACAATATGTATGAACAAAAAGAAGACAAAAAATATATAAATAACAGATATTAACTATTATTTTTTTTAAGAAAAAAAAAATAAAAAAAAAAATAGGAGGAATTAAAATATAAAAAAAAATAATTTATTTATTTTAATTTTTATCTAACATTTTATTTTATATTAAACTTTTAGAAGAGATAAACAAATTTGTATTGGAAATTAAATAAATTTTTAAACTAAATTAACACAGTTAAAAAAAATGTATATGTGCCATTCCACACCAAATCGACTAAAAAAAGTCAAATTTGAGATTTTACCTTTTGGATTTCAATAAAATTTGGGCAACTGTTAAAGGGTATCCAGATATGTACTGACCAATTTTTTTTTCGCCCACTACTTCCAGAGATACAGTGTCTCAAAGTTACAAAAAATGGGCCAAAAATCATCTTTTGTATGGTTGTTCATTTTTAAATATCTCTTAAACTAGAAATGCTAAATGGCTCGTGTTAAAGCAATAGAACAAGCTTTCAGAAATATTAATTTATAACTACTAAACATGAACATGTGGTCCGTGTTTATTATCCTTGCAATTCAAAATTGATGTCCTTAAAAAGGACCATTTTTAAAATTCTGAAAAAAATCCTAAGTTTTCGTCAATTTATTATAAATGTTTATGTAAAATTTCAAGATGGTATTTTGATGGCATCATATTTTAAAAAATAATTTTCTAAATTTTTTTATTTTTGTATAGAAAAAAATTTATTTTTTCTACGGTAAAAGTTGTAATAATTCCTTAATATATATGTAACTTTGATTTCTAAAATTAAGTCAGTTTTGTCATATTCAATCTAGTTTTTGAGATATTGATTTTGGCATATAGTTTTTACGATTTTCGAAAAATTGTATATATCTCAATAACTAGAGACAATTTGAAGATACTGACGCCATTTTCGAAATCAGAGTTACAAAATCATTGAAATTATTGCAAATTATAATTTTGAAAAAAAAAAATGTTTTTTTTCAATACAAAAAAAATATGTAAAAATTTAAAAAATTAAATTTTAAAATACCATTTTGAAATTTGGGATGAACATTTATATTAAATCAAAAAAAATATGTGATTTTTTTCAGAATTTTAAAAAAGGTCCTTTTTAAGGACATCAAGTCCACGGATAATGACCATGGGCCACATGTTCAAGTTTAGAAGTTACAACTTAATTGGTATAAAAGACTGTTTTATTAGCTTAAAATGGAGCCATCAACGGAGTTTCTAGTATTTCTACTTTAGGAGATATTGAAATATGAACAACCATAAGTGATTTTTGGCCAATTTTTTGGAAATTTGAACCACTGTATCTCTGAAAGTAGTGGGCGAAAAAATAAAACAAAAATTGATCAATGCATATCTCGATACTCTTTATCAGTTGTGCAAATTTCATTAAAATCCAAGAAGATGAGTTCCAACTGCTGGTCGATTTGGTGTGGAATGGCTCATATATAATAAATTCAACAATTCTTGAGAAAATTTAAAACATATATATGAATATGCAATGTGCAATATATTCTATGTATGTATTATATGAAATGTATTTTTTTTTAATTTTACGCATTGAAGGGGGATTGAGTCCGCTGCGTTGAGTCCCTCCTCATATAAGACGACGATCTTAGCCATTGGTCTAAGGACATAATACACTAAAATTATACTAAAGCTAGTGCTACACTAAATAACTGTGTTTCAAATAAGTTAAACACTTACAAACAACATTTAATTTCAATACATAAACAACTATACATTACATGACACTAAGTTTAGATAAACTAATACCACACTAATAGTAATAGTTCAAATAATGTACAATACTTTAATTCAAGTAATTTAAATATCTTAAAATCAATCTTTTTCTTGTGACGAATGTACATAAACCATTATATAATTTACCAAAATTATATTAAGTTTACATAAGTTGGTACTAACACCACACATTTGGAATAGTTTAAAATCAAAATTAAATGATTTGTTTGTAAAATATTCAGGTAAATTTAAAATATCCGAGTGCACAAACATTGTTATTTAGAGTGACCAACAGCGCTGGATACTGACACAGAAGACGCATAGATGATCGTTGGGGTCTTGGGACTTTAAGGGGGACATGTGGAAGGAGCTCTTGGTGTTATCAACAAGTAATGAAGCAGAGGCCCAGCAGATTCGAATAAAAGAAAAGCGAAGAAACGAAGCAGAATGGCAGCATATTTGAATACGAGGCAGGACACACTAAACGCAAACTTGTTGTTATACCAAATACAAGTAGGTTGCAATGATTGAATGTTTACAATTACCACAATTGCCAAATACAAGATGCAAATAACAAGATGCAAAAAGGACCTTGAAAATTGCCACAATTACCAGATACTAGATGTAAAATGGACCTTGAAAAATATAATAAAAAAGAATAAGAGAAATCGCATTATTATGTCTTCAATCATACATAAAGAAGAAACGATGCAATATAAAACCACGAGGTTTTCTGATATCAACAATTCGAAATCTAAAATATCCTACATAACTCGATATGAGCACCAAAATGATTCAAAAATTTGTTTGACAAGATCGCAGATAAAAAAAAATAAAACACTCATCTCGAACATATCGACAACCGAGTCAACGGGACAAAACTCTCCTGAACGATTTAGAACCCAGAGTATTAACATGACGACGCCCACTGAAGATAGCACCGTTTGCAAATTCCACAAGAACCATCGAAGCCCAACAGATCGAAGGTCCAACAGTAGGACATATAAAAGTCACTCATATAATTTTTTACACCTCTTCAAACCTAATATAAAAGCAATATAGTCATTTCAGAACCAACAGACACACTCAATACAGTTGCATAAGTTTATCTATATACATATATATATATATATATATATATATATATATATATATATATATATATATATATATATATATATATATATATATATATATATATATATATATATATATATATATATATATATATATATATATATATACATATATATAGATATAGATACATATATATATATATATATATATATATATATGTATATAGATAAACTTATGCAACTGTATTGAGTGTGTCTGTTGGTTCTGAAATGACTATATTGATTTTATATTATTTTATATATTTTTTATATATTAATACAAATCGGTTAAATCGGTTGGATTATCATTATAAGTATTAACAACTTAAACAACAGATATTTATATAAAAAAAATATATTTAAAAAAAAAAAAAACATATCATTATTACTATTATTGGCATACATTCAAATATTCAAAAATATTTTTATAGATAACTTGAGAAAAAATAAACATTTTATAATTGTTAAAATAACATATTATCATTATTTTAAAATATACATATAATCGTTATTATTCCTAATATTAATTCTAAGAAAACATCATTTCTATATATTCAAAAATATTTCTAAGATATCTAGTAAAAAATTATTATTATTCTTAATATTAATAATAATTTTTTTTCCATAAGAGGGGAATTAGTTCACACACTTTTCTTTTCTTTATGGTTCTTCACTATTCATTCAGTTTTGGATGTTGCTGTACACATGTTGAGCGCATCATGTTTTTGATATCACGTTGAACTCATGTTGTACAGCAACATGTTCATAGCATTGTCCCAATGATTCACGTTGGCAACAATGATAATAATTTGGCAAAGCGCTAAAGCTATGCTTAGACCACACCTCTATCAAGTTATCTTGCACAGTTAACAGAAAAAAGCTTGCAATAATTTGGCAAAGCGCTTAAGCTTTACTTAGACCACACCTCTTGCAATATAATTTTCCATTGCATAATTTTGGGTATATGTTAAAATAAGCAAAGCAGCGGTTCTCCAACAATTATACTACTTCGCAATTGGTGTCAGCCAAAAACTGCAAGTCGGACTTTCTTCAAAAGTCACGTACACCAAAATTGAGTGAAAGTGAAAACTCACTAGAACAAAGTGAAAATAGAATTTAAGAAAAGCTTGCAACGAAGGTATTGTTAATACCTTTCGTTGCAATTTAAAAGATAGTAGTTTAACCAACCTCAAGTTTAACCAACCTCAAGTGTCGATATCATCAGCGTACCCGAGCAGCATGAAACTCTTGTTGAAGATAGTGCCATTGTGATGGAGTTGTGCAGCTCTTGCAATCTTCTTCATTATTAGGTTGAAGAAGTCACACGATAGGGAATCGCCTTGTCTGAAACCTCGTTCGGTATTAAATGTATTGTTCGCAATTCTCACTGAGCAACGTGTGTCGCTCAGTGTCATCCTGCAAAGCCTTATAAGTTTCGCAGGTATACCGAACTCTGACATGGTGGCGTATAGGCGACTTCTTATCGGACTGTCGACGGCAGCTTTGTAGTCGACGAAGAGGTGGTGGGTGTCGATCTGCCTCTCTTTGGTCTTTTCCAGGATTTGGCACAATGTGAAAATCGCTTCTATGGTGGACTTCCCAGGTCTGAAGCCACACTAATAAGATCCAATCAGTCTGTTGACGATGGGCTTCATTCTTTCACATAATACGCTCGTTAGAACTTTATACTCGATATTGAGCAGACTTATCCCACGGTAGTTGGCGCGTATCGTGGGATCCCACTTCTTAAGGATTGGACAGAGTATACTGAGATTCCATTCGCAAGGCATGCTTTCTTCTGACCATATTCTGCTGATGAGCTGGTGCATGCTCGTTATGAGCTCATCTCCTCCAGTCTTAAACAACTCAGCAGGCAGACCATCCGATCCTGCGACTTTGATGTTTTTCAGCCTGTTGATGGCTGTGCAGACCTCTTCACGGTCAGGCGGCGGTATGTCAACGCCGTCGTCAGCAACTGGGGTTGTCAAGCTGTCTTCTCTATCAGCGGAATAGTTGTCATCATCGTCTGCTAGAAGATCAGAGAAGTGCTCTCTCCATAATCTCAGTGTACCCTGGACATCTGTTACTAGATTCCCGTCATCGTCCATCCATGCAACTAGTCAAGCTTAAAACATTCATCGCAAAACGTACAACAGAAATTTTGAATACGCTGCCACGACATGTTTTGTAGCATGTTTCTTCAAAGGAGAATCCAGCTGACTGAGCGTTCCGTGGAATGATAGCTCAGCAGCTCGTAGAGTTCAATATACGGTGGAATGGGCCCAGCTGTCTTAAACGCGACGATGTAATGAAGAATGCATGTATCATGGATTGACTGAACCAGAAGTTGTAGCTGAAATGAAAAGCAATGCAGTCGTGATGGTAGCTAACCAGGCGGTTGTCCAGAACCCACTTGAATGCTTGTCAATGCGGGAATCATCGTGGGAGAAGCTGCTTCAAGTCACAGCTTATGTACTACGTTTCATAAACGGAATAAAATCGAAGAAAAAACCTGCTAATACTTTCATAACTTTACTTCATAACTTTCGCTTCATATATTTCGCTACATCAAGCTAAAAACTGTTTTCATAAGGAACGAATATTGGAATATTGGATCATCGGAGCTGGAAATCTGATTCGCAAATTGACACACGATTGTTTACAATGTTTCCGGCAACGTAAAATAACGACACAACAATTTATGGCAGATTTGCCTGCAGTACGAGTACGACAAGCATTTACATTTGAAAACACAGGTTGCGTTTATGCTGGCCCTTTCATTCTGAAACTACATCGCGGACGTAACGCACGCATGTCAAAGGGCTACAACTGCCTGTGGGTGGTGACATCAGCCATTCACATGGAGTTGGCAACCGACTTAACCACCGAATGCTTCCTTGCTGCCCTACGTCGTTTCATGGCCCGTCGTGGTAAATGTGCTCACATATTTTGCGATAATGGTGAAAACTTCGTAGGGGCGTTCCGGACTCTCGACGAAATGCATTAGATGTTGATGTCGCAAACGCACAACGAGACAATACCAGCTTCGTTGGCAAAGAAAGAAATAAAATCGACATACATTCCTCCATATTCCCCACATTGTGGCGGCATCTGGGAATTATCTGTTCAGTGAAACTGAATCTCCGCCGAGTTGTCGGAAATACTATGTTAACTTTTGAACAGATGCATACACTACTCGCACAGCAGTCATCAACTCTAGGCCGCTGGGAGCTGCACCGGACTCGGACCGATTACCTTCCAGACCGTACACAATGATTCTGGAAGGTAATCTAACTACTGTCAATCCAAATCACCTGGACTATTGGCAACATGTTCAAAATATGTATCAGGGCTTCTGGGATCGCTGACGCAAAATATATTTGACATCGCTACAGCAACGTCCTAAATGGTGTCGCAAGCAATAAAACATCGATGTAGGAAATTTGGTAATCTTAAAGGATATCAACACACCACCAGCAACATGGGTTATGGAAAGAGTGACCAAACCATTTGCTGGCAAGGACGGATTGACTCGGATATTGAGGTTACATTCGGCTAATGGAGAAATGACTAGACCTATTACCAAGCTTGTGGTCTGGCCACTGATCCGTGTTTCAGGGTCGCCCGGGATGTTGGGGAACGGCCTAATTTAAAAAAAAAACGATTTTACTTATTAAACACTACTTTTGTATTCTTTGCTTTCTGTTGATTCTTTAAATTAAACACAACCATTTTTTGACACTTGTATTACTTTACTTATTTTGTATGTTTCGTTTGTATTGTATTCTTTGTTTTCTGTTGATTCTTTTAATTAAACACAAACATTTTTCGACACTTGTATTAATTTACTTATTTTGTATGCTTCGTTTGTATTGTATTCTTTTTCTTGTTTCATATAATAAATCGTTTTTGTCCAGTAACAACCAGCTCGTTTCATTATTAATTACCCGGTAACAACGATATCAGTTACAATTCGTTTCAAAATCGTTTGAATAACGTGCGACTACACGTTTTAATTCATGTATCAAACGAAATGTTGAGTACGCTTGTTTTGAGAGTTGTTTCATATAAATCATACGCGAAGGTAAAAAAAAATAGTTGGCAAAACAAAAATATTGAACAAACGTTCGAATCAAAGTACGAATCGTACGAAACATTTTAAATACGTTATACCAATTTTAGACGAAGGGGACTGAAAACGAGACGGTAAAAAAGATACCTGATCATGTATCTTGGGCTAAATAAACTTTTATAGAAAATAATTTGTGTTTGTATTCAAACGTTGTAGATCTCATTCCAACATGTATGTTTTAAACTAACAAAAAAATATTGATATAAAAAAGCATATATATGCATTATACGGGAATTGACCATTTATAAAGTCGCACGGTTTTATAGTCGTATTTAATTTTCCTCGCGGGGACACGATCTTAAACGTAAGTAAAATGACAACTTTAATTTTGATATACATCTTTTAAAAATTAAGTGAATAAAATATTTGTTTCAAATACAAAACATATTTTGTATGACAATCAATATGTATACAAAAAATTTGCAAAGGTCAACATTTTTTGAAATGCCTTTGTCCACATGTGTAACTTAGTTCAAAGGAATTCAATTATTTTTTTTTGGTATAATAATATCTGATATAATTAATTTATTAATGGTTCCGACGACCTCGTACACATGAAACTCGTAGTAATAGCGGTTGGTTGCATTAACTCTTCAATTTTAGTAGTAGCTATGGTGAGGCATTAACTCCCCAAATTGTAGTTATATTGGTTAGAGGCTTTAACTCCCCAAATTGTAGTTATAGTGGTTGGAGGCATTAACTCCTCAATTGTAGTTATAGCGGATCGAGGTATTAACTCGCCAAAACTAATATTAAGTTTTTTAAGATTGAATACATATTTTATTATAGCGGCTGGAGGCATTAACTCCACAACTGTAGAGAATAGTGGCTGGAGGCATTAACTCCCCTAATGTATTAATAGCGGATCGAGGCATTAACTCGTCAAACTAGTATTTAGTTTGAATAAGTATTATAAGATAGCGGATAAGATATTAAAACTCATTAAAAGGACAATAAAGAAACTGAATAATAATACTTAAACAATACTAATTTTTTCATTTATCTATTTTTCTGTAAACGAGCCCTGGACAAAACCTGCGAGTATACCCGAGAAACTTCGTTAAAGATGGCGCCCGAGCAGGGACTTTAATCAGTTTTGGAAAATTAAAACAAAGTATCTGTAATTAAAATGGATAATTCGTGTCCTCGAAATATGACTTACAAGATTTGCAACAACGAAATCAAGGAAAATGAACTCATCGTAATAACTTTATCTAGCCATAATTTTGATCAGGATTGCTCCAACAATTATTTTCTAGAATCTCATGATTGTTCAATCTGCAACGAGAACATAATTGTTTGGTTCCGCAAATGTGGAGAAGAAGAGAATTAGAATACATAATAATAGTTTGGCACTACAGTCCTATAAGAACTTATGCTGAGCCATTTTGAGCTGTGCGTGTTATATTTATACTCAAAGTGGTCGGACCTACAGTTTATTGCCGAATCCGAACGGCGGATGAGAGCTTTAGAATACATAGTAAAATAAATAATACAGAAGGAAAATATCAAGATTGTAAGTTGTCTTTCTCCTTCACATTTTTTCATAGGAAGACCGTACACAATGATTCTGGAAGGTAATCTAACTACTGTCAATCCAAATCACCTGGACTAATGGCAACATGTTCAAAATATGTATCAGGGCTTCTGGGATCGCTGGCGCAAAATATATTTGACATCGCTACAGCAACGTCCTAAATGGTGTCGCAAGCAATAAAACATCGATGTAGGAAATTTGGTAATCTTAAAGGATATCAACACACCACCAGCAACATGGGTTATGGAAAGAGTGACCAAACCATTTGCTGGCAAGGACGGATTGACTCGGATATTGAGGTTACATTCGGCTAATGGAGAAATGACTAGACCTATTACCAAGCTTGTGGTCTGGCCACTGATCCGTGTTTCAGGGTCGCCCGGGATGTTGGGGAACGGCCTAATTTAAAAAAAAAACGATTTTACTTATTAAACACTACTTTTGTATTCTTTGCTTTCTGTTGATTCTTTAAATTAAACACAACCATTTTTTGACACTTGTATTACTTTACTTATTTTGTATGTTTCGTTTGTATTGTATTCTTTGTTTTCTGTTGATTCTTTAAATTAAACACAAAAATTTTTCGACAATTGTATTAATTTACTTATTTTGTATGCTTCGTTTGTATTGTATTCTTTTTCTTGTTTCATATAATAAATCGTTTTTGTCCAGTAACAACCAGCTCGTTTCATTATTAATTACCCGGTAACAACGATATCAGCTACAATTCGTTTCAAAATCGTTTGAATAACGTGCGACTACACGTTTTAATTCATGTATCAAACGAAATGTTGAGTACGCTTGTTTTGAAAGTTGTTTCATATAAATCATACGCGAAGGTAAAAAAAAATAGTTGGCAAAACAAAAATATTGAACAAACGTTCGAATCAAAGTACGAATCGAACGAAACATTTTAAATACGTTATACCAATTTTAGACGAAGGGGACTGAAAACGAGACGATAAAAAAGATACCTGATCATGTATCTTGGGCTAAATAAACTTTTATAGAAAATAATTTGTGTTTGTATTCAAACGTTGTAGATCTCATTCCAACATGTATGTTTTAAACTAACAAAAAAATATTGATATAAAAAAGCATATATATGCATTATACGGGAATTGACCATTTATAAAGTCGCACGGTTTTATAGTCGTATTTAATTTTCCTCGCGGGGACACGATCTTAAACGTAAGTAAAATGACAACTTTAATTTTAATATACATCTTTTAAAAATTAAGTGAATAAAATAGTTGTTTCAAATACAAAACATATTTTGTATGACAATCAATATGTATACAAAAAATTTGCAAAGGTCAACATTTTTTGAAATGCCTTTGTCCACATGTGTAACTTAGTTCAAAGGGATTCAATTATTTTTTTTTTGGTATAATAATATCTGATATAATTAATTTATTAATGGTTCCGACGACCTCGTACACATGAAACTCGTAGTAATAGCGGTTGGTTGCATTAACTCTTCAATTGTAGTAGTAGCGGTGGTGAGGCATTAACTCCCCAAATTGTAGTTATAGTGGTTGGAGGCATTAACTCCTCAATTGTAGTTATAGCGGATCGAGGTATTAACTCGCCAAAACTAATATTAAGTTTTTTAAGATTGAATACATATTTTATTATAGCGGCTGGAGGCATTAACTCCACAACTGTAGAGAATAGTGGCTGGAGGCATTAACTCCCCTAATGTATTAATAGCGGATCGAGGCATTAACTCGTCAAACTAGTATTAAGTTTGAATAAGTATTATAAGATAGCGTATAAGATATTAAAACTCATTAAAAGGAAAATAAAGAAACTGAATAATAATACTTAAACAAAACTATCTTTTTCATTTATCTATTTTTCTGTAAACGAGCCCTGGACAAAACCTGCGAGTATACCCGAGAAACTTCGTTAAAATGGATAATTCGTGTCCTCGAAATATGACTTACAAGATTTGCAACAACGAAATCTAGGAAAATGAACTCATCGTAATAACTTTATCTAATTTTCATCAGGATTGCTCCAACAATTATTTTCTAGAATCTCATGATTGTTCAATCTGCAACGAGAACATAATTGTTTGGTTCCGCGAATGTGGAGAAGAAGAGAATTAGAATACATAATAATAGTTTGGCACTACAGTCCTATAAGAACTTATGCTGAGCCACTTTGAGCTGTGCGTGTTATATTTATACTCAAAGTGGTCGGACCTACAGTTTATTGCCGAATCCGAACGGCGGATGAGAGCTTTAGAATACATAGTAAAATAAATAATACAGAAGGAAAATATCAAGATTGTAAAGACTTTTGCGAAAAGTGAGGAACTGAAGCCAGTGGCCGAGATTCGATAGCGTTTATCGAACGCGTAGAAGAACTGTCCCAGATATATAACCTTTCTTTTGACCAGCTGCCTCTTTACATGTCCGAATTGCTGCGAGATAAAGCATTGATATGGTTTCGCAGAAGCAATCGAGAATGGGTTGAATAGAGAACCTACTTTAATTCTTCCTGCCACTTCACTGCTTTGCAGATAAAGAAGACGAGATTCGACAGCGGAAGAGGGAGTCATTCAGTGACTACGTGGTTGCAAGAAACAACGAAGACGAGAGGGTAAATTCAGTAAACAGGTACAACGAATTTAGTGTCGCTTGTGCAAAACAAGAACCTAAAAAGCATGCAAGCGCGCAGATAGGTACTCAGATCAAAGATAGAGACCAGCGTGTACAATAATTTAGACTTGAAGAACGGTTGTTGGTATATACCCATTGAGGAGAGCATCCAACAGTACAATGCGATTACCGTACCTAGGCGTCGTCTCTTTCAATGGCGCGTAAATTCAGTAAACAGGTACAACGAATTTAGTGTCGCTTGTGCAAAACAAGAACCTAAAAAGCATGCAAGCGCGCAGATGCGAGCGATTACGGGCTAGACATAGTCCTTACACAAGTATTTGAAAATACATAACGAGTGATCGCTTACGCTAGCAGGCGTCTGAGTAAAGTTGAGTTAAATTACTCCGCCACAGAAAAATAATATTTAGCGATTATTTGGTCAATACGCAAGATGCGTCCATACTTGGAGGGCTATACATTCACGGTAATATCTGATCATCAATCGCTGAAGTGTTTTAGCAGCATAGAAAGTCCATCAGGCCGGATAGCGCGATGGGCATTAGAACTGCAGCAGCACACATTCGACATTCAATATTGAAAAGGTATGTTGAATGTGGTAGCAGACGCGCTCTCGCGGCAAACATTGGCAACTCATGGCACAATTACCGATGAATGTGAGAAAAGATGCGAGTGGCTAGAACAACGCAGAGCAGAAATAAAATCGAAAACAGGAAAATGCGGTGATTATGTGTGTAACGTTCGACGACGTTCGGTGTATTGGTGCACCAGCTTTGCTCAGGTGGGGTGGGATCTTGTCTTCTACGTCTATGTTGTAACGTCAAAAAAATTTATTTTTATTTATTTAAACTTTCAGAAAACAGAATTTTAATATGAAAACAAGAAAAAAACTAGAAAGAAAATTGGAAGAAAGAAAATAAGATTGCCAGCAGGAAGCACCTCTCTGGCATGGCCGCGTCAAAACCCTACCCAACCATGGTTACTATTAGGGCCACTAACTAAGTAACCCCTAACGCAATCTAATTCATCATTTAACACATGATAAATAATTCACTTCATTTTCAACGTAAATATAACAATCAGCTCATCATTTTTATTTCTTGACAATTCATTTAAATTCAAGAAATTTAAGTTAAATGAAAAGGGAACACACAAAGCAAAAAATAAATAAATTCAATCAACATATTTGTTTAAATTTTAATCCAATCGATTACGAAAAACATACCCACTAAATATTATTCTCTAATTTAAAAATTTATATTAAATTAAAAATAATAGTAATAACAGACTTACCCATTTCGCTGCGAAGAACTGTGCGCACTTCTTTGGTAGCTGGTGATATTTTATCTAAAGCTAAATAAAATTAGAGAAAAATAACCCAGCCATTGATTACTTTACAAAAAAAAAATAATATTGAATTTTTCACAAATTATTTTAAACACTTAAAATTTGATAAAAAAATAAATTAATTTAAATTTATGATAATTATAATAAATTAATGTGAATTTACTAAAATTACGTTAAATAGAAATTGATTAAATTAAGTTAAAAAAAAATTAATAAGAATTTGTTAAATTATTTAAATTACATGTGAAGATGAAAACCAAAATACGCGATCTCTTTTAAAATATTGCTTTTAAAAAGTTTGTTTTGTAAAGTTTTGAAAAAAAAACTTTTATCTCTATTAATATAGCTTTTAAAAAAGCGTATTGTTAAGTTTTAGGGAGTTTTTTTTCCTTTATTTTATCACTAGCTGGACCCGTGCACGACTCGTGCCAAGATTTTGTGAATTCAAAAATATGAAGCGATTTTATTAATATAAAAAACATTTTTATTATTTATATGCTGTTGCTGAGCTGTTGAAGTTTTTTATTGGTTTATAAATGTGGTAAACAAATAATAATTTTCCGCCAAAACAACTTTTCTCAAAGACAATTCTTTCTCAGACTGCGCTTTCCCGTAACATTATTCCCAGTAGAAATCTTCCCCGTAAAATTCTTCCCCATAGAACGCTTTTCCGTAGAATTCATCCCGGTAGAATTGTTCCCGGTAGAATTATTTCCCGTAGAATTCTTCCCCGTAGAGTTTTTCCCAGTAGAAGTTTTAGTTTCGGTGTGGTGAGTTTAGGTGTGGTGAATTTTAGTGTGGTGAGTTGAAGTGTGGTGAATTTTAGTGTGGTGAGTTTAAGTGTGATGGGTTTTAGTGTGGTGAATTTTAGGGTGAATTTTAGTGTGGTGGGTTTTAGTGTTGCAAAAAATACATAAATTCAATCAACATCTTTGTTTAAATTTTAATCCAATCGATTACGAAAAACATACCCACTAAATATTATTCTCTAATTTTAAAATTTATATTAAATTAAAAATAATAGTAATAACAGACTTACCCATTTCGCTGCGAAGAACTGTGCGCACTTCTTTGGTAGCTGGTGATATTTTATTTAAAGCTAAATAAAATTAGAGAAAAATAACCCAGCCATTGATTACTTTACAAAAAAAAAATAATATTGAATTTTTCACAAATTATTTTAAACACTTAAAATTTGATAAAAAAAATAAATTAATTTAAATTTATGATAATTATAATAAATTAATGTGAATTTACTAAAATTACGTTAAATAGAAATTGATTAAATTAAGTTAAAAAAAAATTAATAAGAATTTGTTATATTATTTAAATTACATGTGAAGATGAAAACCAAAATACGCGATCTCTTTTAAAATATTGCTTTTAAAAAGTTTGTTTTGTAAAGTTTTGAAAAAAAACTTTTATCTCTATTAATATAGCTTTTAAAAATGCTTATTGTTAAGTTTTAGGGAGTTTTTTTTCCTTTATTTTATCACTAGCTGGACCCGTGCACGACTCGTGCCAAGATTTTGTGAATTCAAAAATATGAAGCGATTTTATTAATATAAAAAACATTTTTATTATTTATATGCTGTTGCTAAGCTGTTGAAGTTTTTTATTGGTTTATAAATGTGGTAAACAAATAATAATTTTCCGCCAAAACAACTTTTCTCAAAGACAATTCTTTCTCAGACTGCGCTTTCCCGTAACATTATTCCCAGTAGAAATCTTCCCCGTAAAATTCTTCCCCATAGAACGCTTTTCCGTAGAATTCATCCCGGTAGAATTGTTCCCGGTAGAATTATTTCCCGTAGAATTCTTCCCCGTAGAGTTTTTCCCAGTAGAAGTTTTAGTTTCGGTGTGGTGAGTTTAGGTGTGGTGAATTTTGGTGTGGTGAGTTGAAGTGTGGTGAATTTTAGTGTGGTGAGTTTAAGTGTGATGGGTTTTAGTGTGGTGAATTTTAGGGTGAATTTTAGTGCGGTGGGTTTTAGTGTGGCGAGTTTTAGTGTGGCGAGTTTTATTGTGGTGAATTTTATTGTGGTGAGTTTTAGTGTGATGAATTTTAATGTGATGAATTTTATTGTGGTGAGTTTTAGTGTGGTGAATTATAGTGTGGTGAGTTTAAGTGTGGGGAATTTTACGGTTAATTTTAATGTGGTGAGTTTTAGTGTGGCGAGTTTTAGTATGGCGAGTTTTAGTGTGGTGAATTTTAGTGTGGTGAGTTTTAGTGTGGTGAGTTTTAGTGTAGTGAAGTTTTAGTGTTGTGAATTTTAGTGTGGTGCATTATAGTGTTGTGAGTTTTAGTGTGGTGAATTTTAGTTTGGTGAGTTTAAGTGTGGTGAATTATAGTGTAGTAGGTTTTAGTGTGGTGAATTTTAGGGTTAATGTGGTGAGTTTTAGTGTGGCGAGTTTTAGTATGGCGAGTTTTAGTGTGGTGAATTTTAGTGTGGTGATTTTTATTGTGGTGAGTTTTAGTGTGATGAATTTTAATGTGATGAATTTTGTTGTGGTAAGTTTTAGTGAATTTTAGTGTGGTGAGTTTTAGTGTGGTGAATTATAGTGTGGTGCGTTTTAGTGTGTTGAATTTTAGTGTGGTAAGTTTAAATGTGGTGAATTTTAGTGTGGTGAGATTTAGTGTGGTGAGTTTTAGTGTGGTGAATTTTAGTGTGTTGAATTTTTGTGTGATGAGTTTTTGTGTGATGAGTTTAAATGTGGTGAATTTTAGTGTGGTGAATTTTAATGTGGTGAGTTTTAGTGTGCTGAGTTTTGGTGTGGTGAGTTTTAGTGTGGTGAGTTTTAGTGTGGTGAATTTTAGTGTGGTGAGTTTTAGTGTAGTCAATTTTAGTGTGATGAGTTTTAGTGTGGGGAATTATAGTGTGGTGGGTTTTAATAAGGTGAATTTTAGTGTGGAGAGTTTTAGCGTGGCGAGTTTTAGTGTGGCGAGTTTTACTGTGGTGACTTTAATGTGTTGATTTTTTGTGTGTGGTTAGTTTTTGTGTGGTGATTTTTAGTGTGATGAGTTTTAGTGTGGTGAGTTTTATCGTGGTGAGTTTTAGTGTGGTGAATTTTAATGTGGTGAGTTTGTTTTTCTTTTTCTTTCCTTTTTTGTTTTTCCTTTAGTTTGGATTGTAGTTATATGTGATTGGTTTTGTTTTTTTATTATATATTATTTTTTTTTTGTATTTGAGTGCCGAGTTATATCGTATGGAAAGTTTAGGTTGTATGGGAGGTGGCACGCCTCTTTGTCCAATCCCGCCCATATATAGCCTATCGTTCCGTCCAGACCATACCGCATCTATGGTCATAATTTCAAGAAAATCAGATTAGCCGTTTAGACGGAGAAGCTTTTGTTTTTGTATTTTTGCTTTTGTGCTTTTGCTTTTTTGCAATAAATTGCTTACCGTTGTCTGAAAGTACAAACTCTGGCACTCTAAACATATGAAAAATATCCTTTTCTAAAACATCAATAATCTGTCGGGTCGTTGCCCCTCGTAATGGTTTGAGAAATACGAATTTTGAAAACTTATCTACCACTACAAATGCAAAGCAGTTACCTTGGGAGGATCTTGGGTATGGACCCAAAAAATTAATGAACAGTTCTTGAAAGGGTTTTTCCATTTGCAGAGTATGACCCATAGGTGGTGGAAGGACATATGCATATTTCGCAAGCGTCGACAAATCGCTTAACCTGTTGAGACCAGAGCTGTAAAAGTTGGATTACGATTACTTTTGATTACGATTACTCAAGAATCGTAATGAAAAAAATTTGATTACGATTCTTTGAAGTCGTAATCAAAAATTTTGATTACGATAATAAATAATTAAAAAGTAATTTGATTCTAAGTACATATTTTGATTATTTTCACGACTACTTTAAAAGAATCAAAAACTAGTAATCGACTACTTTTTTTTGATCATTTTCACAAAATTTAAGATTATTTTCAGATTATTTGAAAATAATCAAAAAAAAAGTAATCCGACTACTCTTTTTTTGATTATTTCAATTTTTTGATTATTTCAATTTTTTGATTATTTCAATTTTTGGATTATTTTTTGATTATTTGAAATAATCAAAAAAAAAGTAATCGACTACTTTTTTTTTTGATTATTTAAATTTTTTGGTTATTTGAAATAATCAAAAAAAAAAAAAAGTATTCGACTACTTCTTTTTTTGATTATTTAAATTTTTTTTTTTTGATTATTTCAATAATTGAAATAACTAAACTCAAAATTTACTGTTTGTTTAGTATATCGTCACTGTATGCCAATGGGGCGAATGTGCATTTATAAAAATTTTGGGAAATCAAATTTTAAAGTTTGAAGTGCTAAAAATTAGTAAAATTTAGTTTTTTTAATTTTTTTCTGTTTTTTTTGGTTTACCATCAATTATTATATCGTATATAAAATATTTTTGGATTTGGACCACTTACTGAATTATAAATACGGATTTTGTAGGGCTATATTCTGACCTAATTGCAAATATTTTTGTTTTTTATATATATATAACTTTTTATTAGCGCAAGATAAAATAGTAATGTAAAGGCATTAATTGTTTGTTTATAAAGCACCTATCGATTGGCATCATAATTGTGCCAACATTTTTCTAGAAAATAACAAATGAAAAATTAATATTTGGAAAATTATTTTTAAATAATGAAGCCAATCGATAGGTGCTTTAAATTACTATTTAAATTTGCGCTAATAAAAAGTGATAGCATAAAAAACCAAAAATATTTGCGTTTTGGTCAGAATATAGCCCTACAAAATTCGTATTTATAATTCAGTAAGTTCTCCAAATCCAAAAATGTTTTATATACGATATAATAATTGATGATAAACCAAAAAAAAAAACAGAAAAAAAAATTTACTAATTTTTCGCACTTTAAACTTTAATATTTGATTTCCCAAAATTTTTAAAAATGCACATTCACCCCTCTGGCATGCAGTGACGATATAATAAACAAACAGAAAATATTGAGTTTAGTTATTTTAATTATTGAAATAATCAAAAAATAATCAAAAAAATTGAAATAATCAAAAAAAAAAGTAGGCGATTACTTTTTTTTTTGATTATTTCAAATAATCCAAAAATAATCAAAAATAATCAAAAAATTGAAATAATCAAAAAAAAGTAGTCGGATTACTTTTTTTTTAAATTATTTTCAAATAATCTGAAAATAATCTTAAATTTTGTGAAAATAATCAAAAAAAAGTAGACGATTACTAGTTTTTGATTCTTTTAAAGTAGTCGTGAAAATAATGAAAAAATGTACTAAGAATCTAATTACTTTTTGATTATTTCTAATCGTAATCAAAATTTTTAATTACGACTACAAAGAATCGTAATCAATTTTTTTTGATTACGAGTACTAAAGAATCGTAATCGTTTAGTAGTCATTACAAAAGTAGTCATTACTTTTACAGCTCTGGTTTAGACATATTTGGCTAGAAGAACATTTGTTGTAGTCTGGTTAAAGTCTAGTGGAAACCGTCGTGTGCACCCACAGGTGGGTTATGCGCATCTGAAATTTTTTGAAAATGCATCCGGAATCCAAATTTTCCAAGGAAATTTACTATTTAAGTCTGAAGTCCTGTTGAATGTCAACTTTTTATAAATTATTCTGTCCTGAATTTTTATGTCTGGTTATTTAGATATGTTGTCTGTAATGGTTTTAATTAATACCAAATAATCTGTCGTTCTAAAAGCATCGTTACCTAATAAGTCCGTCCGTCGTATAGATCGCGATAGCGCATCTGCAATCACATTTTCAGATCCTTTGCGATGCTCAATAGTGAAGTTGAACCTTTGCAATTTTAAGCTCCAGCGAGAAAGGCGACCGTTAAGGTCCTTCTGGTTCATGAGCTATTTTAAACTCGAGTGGTCGATAATTATTTTAAATTCGAGCATCTCCACGTATTGTCGAAACTTCTCAACACTGAGCACCGCCGCTGGGCCTAGGAATCTCCTCACTTCCTTGCAATTTGTTGGCGCTGGGTAATCCACGATAGCAAACACCTTCTCTGGGTCAGTCATTAATTTTCCTTCCCCAACTACATAACGCAAACGTTTGCAACAGAACTTGCTTTTCTCAATATTTATTGCCAGCCCCACTTTCTCAACAGAATGGCAAGAATGTCTAAACGCTGAATCATTGTATCAAAACTGGGCGCAATCACGATTATATCGTCCATGTATACGGAATAATGCTCTCTAAATTTCTTGGGTATTATTAGATCCATAAGTTTGACAAAAGTCTGTGACGCTTTGCACAACCCAAAAGGAATGCTTTTAAATTGCTAGAGCGGTCTACCCGGAACAGCAAACGCGGTAACTTTCATCGATTCCTCATCCAGTTGTACTTGCCAATATGCATCTTTAATGTCGACACCTGAATTTCAAGCAGTATCTGGCAAACAACAAGGTATCAACTGGGGGAATTGGGTACGCACATTTTTTGTAACTTTATTTATGTTCCTCGCATCAAGACATAATCTGTTTTTATCACTCTTTCGAACTAAGCTCATTCCGCTACACCATGAACTATTGCTTTCTTCAATGACATCCAGGGCAAGCATACTATCTATTTCCTGATGTATGATTTTTCCTACAGACGGAGACACGGGACTAAATCGTCTTTTTATAGGGATTGCACCTTGAACGTCAATGTGGTATTTTATTAAATCAGTTTCGCCAAGACCGATTTTTTGGAAGATGAAAGTTTATCTATTGTCCTTGTTAAAATTTTTATTTGACCGTCAGTCAGTTCGTGCATCTCTGGATCTTCCTTAAACGTCACTTCCACAAGCATTGCAACTCTTAAATTGAATGCTTCCCAAAAATTAATACCTAGATATAGATTTTTTACTAACCCGGGTATTACATAAAGTAACACATCTTTGGTTTTATCTAGAAATGTTATCGGTGCATAAAGAAAACCTACTGTTTTCTGAAAACCACCATTAGCAACTTTAATGTTAGCGTTAGTGTACGTAAGCAGCTGATAGATGCGCCGCTGCCCATCAGCCTATTTAGAGTGTTTCCAAAAATTTCAACGATCTGATTCGGTCGAGGGTCTTTGTCTGTGTTTTCTGCATTATGCAGAATAACATACGAAATTTCCGTATGTCTTGCATGTAAATTCTTATGTAGTGTACGTGTCCTAAGTATTCGTTTATTTAAATTGTCCGTAGATGTGTCCTTATCCCCAAAAATTCGGTTCGCACCAACGCGAAATTTTCTTGTCTATCAACTAAAGGTAATATATCTTTCAATATTTTGTTATTTTTTTGTCCGTCTTGTCTAGTCATAACTTTGATAGGTCTGTCAGTATTAGGAATAAATTTAGAGTCTGTATTTGTGCCTAATGAATGCCCGGAATCAAATTTGAACAAGCCTGATCCGGGTTGAAACTGTTTCGTCGCAGAAAAGTTTTCGGTCAGGACAATCGCATTCTCGAAACCAGTGACCTCTATTTCCACAATTCCAACCAGTCATCTCTTCAACTGGCTTTTCATTTGGTCGAATTTCTTCCACCAAAGTGAATGGAGCGTCAACTTCCTGTATTTGTGGAATGCGTATATATACTTGTCGCATGGCCAACTGTCGTTCGGCATTCCGACACTGCCATTTAAGTTCGTCGTACGTCTAAATGTTAGCCGATAAAATCAACTGCCAAATATTATATCTTAAATTTGGCTTTATTAAGTCAATCAATTTAGTCTCGTCCAAAGGAATTTTCATCTGATCATAAAGGTGTAATATTTTGTAAAAGAAGTCGTCGAAAGATTCGGTTGTCTGTTTCAGATCCATTATAGAACGCATAATTTCACAGTCGTTACTACGATGACGAAATTCTTTTATCAGTGCTTCCCTAAGGTCAGGCCAAGATTGAAAATCATTATGTTTAAGGTACATCCAGTACCAATCGTCAGCTTTTCTGCCAACAGTAGATGAAAGTAGGCGCCGATGTGTTGCAAAGAAACATTTTGTCGAAGCTTAAGCGTTTCAACTAGGAAAATAAAGTCAGCCCCCGATATTCCTCTTAGATTTCCGCACAATTTTAAATTCCACTTAGATATGGTACGGGTTTGGGAACTTCCCTGATATTCAGAATACTCAGTGCGTTCAACTGGTGGATTTTGCACTTGAATCGAATTTCGGAATCGGGTTTCAATGAGATTGTTTACTACTGAAGGTATCTATGCCGTTAAGGCATCAATGCTAGCTTTAACGGTATTATTAATTTCAAAATTTGAACGAGCCATATCAAAATGATTAGATTGTGAAACGTTATGTGAATTAGGGGAAATTGCAATATTTACAGTGGAATTATACGGGAACGAAATATTATTAGTGTTAGAATCTACAAAAATTGAATTAACAATGTCTTCATGACGAGAAACATTTTCTCCCAGAACTGGACGTGCACGCGTATTATAGGGTGAACGAAACATTTGGTATATTTTTACCAAATTAACAAAAAACAAGAAAACGTAATCAACAACTACAAACAACAATATATATTATTCAAATCAAAAATAACTGTCGGGGTTTGCAGGCATAAATACTGATGTAAATGTGACATACTGATGGTGAAGTAATATAACGTCTTAAAAATAACAAAAAGTTTAGATAAAGATTTAGGAAAAGAGAGAGAAAATTTGAATTATTGTTATTATCAAAAATTTTAATTTATTGGCGCAACTGAAAGTAAACTATGATTGTTTTCGATCAGGACTAACATGCTACTTACATTGAAATGGTAGGTGGCTAAGTTATTGCAAAGAATAAATACAAAAACTGACACACCGTTCATTTCACTGAAAGAAAAATTTACTATGAGGAAAAAAATAGAAACGCAATTGAAATGAAATGATTATCAACATAAAGCAGGACTAATTGAAATTTACTCATAACAAAAAAATCAAAACTTCTCAAAGAAAGACCCAAAAAAAAGAAATTGTTTGAAGCAACTAAAGAAGCAATCAAACTGATTTTTAAAATAGTACTATCAGACCTTGAAATTTTTAAATTTTATATTGTTATTAATTTGAAATTAAGAACTTAGAAAGAAAAGATGTGAAAAAAAGAATGTTAAAAAGTTGTTCCGTGTCAGATGACAAATTTTGAAAAAAAGAGTTTAAATGAGACCAAAACAAGAAGTCTGCCATCTTCGTTGGGCGTCATGTAACGTTCGACGACGTATCTAGGTGTTAGGGGAGACGCTCGGTGTATTGGTGCTCCAGCTTTGCTCAGGTGGGGTGGGATCTTGTCTCCTACGTCTATGTTGTTACGTCACAAAAATTTATAACACCGATTGATAAATAAAAGAACACAACCAAAATTACAGAAGACAGAATTTTAATATGAAAACAACAAAAAAAACTATAAAGAAAATTGGAAGAAAGAAAAGAAGATTGCCAGCAGGAAGCACCTCTCTGTCCTGGCCGCATCAAAACCCTTCTCAACCATGGTTACTTTTCGGGCCACTACCTAAGTAACCCCTAACGCAATCTAAATCACCATTTAACACATTTTACATCCCAGTCAATCCCCCACCCAACGATAAATAATTCACTCCATTTTTAAAGTAAATATAACAATCAGCTCATCATTTTTATTAAATATTTAACGCAAAATATAAAACTAAATATAAGAAGAAACAATTACTTGACAAATCATTTAAATTCAAGAAATTTAAGTTAAATAAAATGGAAACACACAAAGCAAAAAAAAAATAAATTTAATCAAAATCTTTGTTTAAATTAGAAGATTACGAAAAACATACCCACTAAATATTATTCTCTAATTTAAAAATTGATATTAAATTCGCTCATTTCGCTGCGAAAAACTTTGCACACTTCTTTGGTAGCTGGTGAAATTTTATCTAAAGCCAAATAAAATTAGAGAAAAAAAAACCAGCCCATTGATTACGTTACAAAAACAATTATTGAATTTTTCACAAATTATTTTAAACACTAAACGAATGTAATAAAAAAAAAACAAATCAATAGAAATTTGATAAAAAAAAAATTAAATTAAATTTATAAAATTATAATAAATTAATGTGAACTTACTAAAATTACGTTAAATAGAAATTGATTAAATTAAGTTAAAAAAATTAATAAGAATTTGTTAAATTATTTTAAAAAATATATCAAATTTCAAAAACAAATAAATCATGCAAAAAAAATTGGACCAGCTGCAAACAAAAACGAAAACGTTTTATTTTGATAACTGATACCCACAACAGCGACGAACGATATTTTAAAATGAAGCATCTTCTTAATCTTACCTGCGTAAACGCAGCTGGTAAATTGGTAAATGGTAACAAAAATGCCTTTCAATCCCATGCGCATTCAATAAATGCAATGATAGGCAGCCAAATATAGTCGTCTATCCTTCCTATTAATATAATAAATCTGTTTGTTCGTTTGTACGTTTGTTCCGCTTCTCCGTCTAAACGGCTTATCCGATTTCCTTGAAATTTGTATCACAGATGTGGTATGGTCTGGAAGGAATGATAGGCTATATATGGGCGGGATTGATCAAAGAGGCGTGGCACCTCCCATACCACCTAAACTTTCAATACGATATAACTCGGCACTTTCACCAGCTACGAACATGAAACAAAAAACTCAAATACAAAAAAAAAAATTAAAAACAAAAAAGCAAAAGCCCAAAACAAAAGCAAAAATAAAAAAACAAAAGCAATCACGTTTGTTCCGCTTCTCCGTCTAAACGGCTGATCCGATTTCCTTGAAATTTTTACCACAGATGCGGTATGGTCTGGAAGGAATGATAGGCTATATATGGGCGGGATTGGACAAAGAGGCGTGGCACCTCCCATACAACCTAAACTTTCAATACGATATAACTCGGCGCTTTCACAAGCTACGAACATGAAACAAAAAACTCAAATACAAAAAACAATTTTAAAAACAAAAAAGCAAAAGCACAAAACAAAAGCAAAAATACAAAAACAAAAGCAATCACGTTTGTTCCGCTTCTCCGTCTAAACGGCTGATCCGATTTCCTTGAAATTTTTACCACAGATGCGGTTTGGTCTGGAAGGAATGATATGCTATATATATGCGGGATTGGACAAAGAGGCGTGGCACCTCTCACACAACCTAAACTTTCAATACGATATAACTCGGCACTTTCACCAGCTACGAACATGAAACAAAAAACTCAAATACAAAAAAAAAATTTAAAACCAAAAGAGCACAACACAAAACAAAAGCAAAAATACAAAAACAAAACCAATCACATAAAACCACAATCCAAACTAAATGAAAAACAAAAAAAGGAAAGAAAAAGAAAAACAAACTCACCACACTAAAACTAACCAAACTAAAACTCACCACACTAAAATTCACCACACTAAAACTCACCACATCAAAACTCACCACACTAAAACTCACCACACTTAAACTCACCACACAAAAATTCAACACACTAAAATTCACCACACTAAAACCCACCACACTAAAATTTCACCACACTAAAACTCACCACACTAAAATTCACCACACTAAAACTCACCACACTAAAACTCACTACACTCAAATGTCGCCACACTAAAACTCACCGCACTAAAATTTACTACACTTAAACTCACCACACCAAAACTCACCACACTAAAACTCACCACACTAAAACTCACCACACTAAAACTCACCACACTAAAACTTACCACACAAAAATTCAACACACTTAAATTCACCACTCTTAAACTCACCACACTAAAATTTCACCACACTAAAACTCACCACACTAAAACCCACCACACTAAAACTTCTACTGGGAAAAACTCTACGGGGAAGAATTCTACGGGAAAGAATTCTACCGGGAACAATTCTACCGGGATGAATTTTACGTGGAGAATTCTACGGGAAAGCGTTTTATGTGGATTTTACGGGGAAGATTTCTACTGGGAATAATTCTACGGGGAAGCGCAGTCTGAGAAAAAATTGTCTTTTAGAAAAATTGTTTTGGCGGAGAATTATTTGGTTACCACATTTATAAAACCAATAAAAAAACTTCAACAGCTAAGCACGGGCCCCTCATATAAATAATAAAATGTTTTTTATATTAATAAAATCGCTCCAAATCTTTGAATTCAGAAAATCTTGGCACGAGTCGTGCACGGGTCCAGCTAGTGCACAATAAACGACCACCAAATGAAAAAATACAACTTTTGAAAAAAAAAACCTTTTTTTCACAACTTGAAAACACAATCTTTTTCTATCACTTCAAAAATATTTAAATTCGACCAAACAAAATGAGTCGGCTTATATAGTAATTTTTAAAAAGCAAGTAAATTTTATTAAATTAAATTCACTCAGTTTAAGAAAAAATGTAAAACAAAATAAAACATGGCCTACTAATGAAATAAACGAAATTCTGTAAACATCGTACAGTATTCCAAATGTACTAAACTCAATTCTACGCCTTCTAATTCTAATAAAAACTAAAAAAAAACTACAGTATAAACTAATGTATAAACCATGAATAACTGCATTACTATACGGAAGGTGAATAGTAATCGGTACCGGGGGCCGTATGAGTGGTATATATATATTGTTTATTAGATTTATTATTATTTATTATTATATTATGGGGAATGGTACATGGGTGGTTACATGTGTTTGAAGAAGGTCATCTATACCGCCATTTACGAGCGCAGAATGGTGACGAGGACTGCGCGCAGTAGGTGCGCAGTTCGCAGGAGAAAATAAAAGACTCTGGGATGAACTGCTCCCAGAGATGTCACTAGCAATAAATACGAGCGTATCTAAAACCACGGGCTATAGTCCGGCGTATTTGATACAAGCACTAAATGACGAGTGCACGTTTGGCACTGGTCATGATCAACAAACACCTGACGGGAGAAGTGAGCGATTACGAGAGGTATTTACAATTGTACGCCGAAACATGGAGCGATCAGTGCAGGATCAAACCAGACATTATAACCTGCGTCGACGACCTTGGTCACCTAAAATCGGTCAACAGGTGTTAGTCAAAATCAACAACGTTAGAGCAAAACGGTGAAAATACCGTATGCACAAATATCGAGATACGCGCGCATTGCAGCATTATTACGCACCAGCACGATGGTTTATACACAAATGGCATAATTTCACACGATAAAAATACAGTAAATAAACATACGACAAAATAATTTACAGAAATGAACAGTACGGCGAAATCACAGAAGAAAATAAACAGAGCTCAAACCGCACCCGAACGCGAGTATGGCGAAACAAAAATATTTTACGCTACTCAGATTTTCCTTAATTAAAAATCAAGTTGAATACTAAAATGCAAGTCCCCTTGAAAGTTACGATGAAATTACCGTAAGCAAATTGAGCTTTGTCCAAAATATATTGAACCACGAAAAGTATAAGAGTGAAATTACCGTAAGCAAATGGATCTTTGTCCGAAATATATTGAACGACGAAAAAAATTTTCATACGGCAAATCATATTTAAATTAGCGATTTTTAGTTCTCAGACCACCCTGTCATTGTTGGAAAAGTTTCGAAACTGTAGAAAAACTATCAGGTGAGCCAACATGACGATATAGATCAGATGGTACCACGTACCGATACGTACAAAATGGAGATCAGCTGCTTAAGGACATAATGCAAAATAAATAGGGTTGCCAACGATTTATCTCAAAATACGACATATTAATTATATTTTTTATTTAAAAAAATAGATCGACCACGTATGTAACAATTCTTAACCGAAGTAAGGGAGGCTGTGAGGAATCAAAACAAAGCACGGTGATCGACACAAGAAAGAGTATAATGGGAGACGCAATTGCAGCAGTCAGGCAGTTCGGTGCAGGCGACTCCCCAATTGTAGTTATAGTGGTTGGAGGCATTAACTCCCAAATTGAAGTTATAGTGGTTGCAGGCATTAACTCCCCAATTGTAGTTATAGCGGTTGGAGGCATTAACTCCCCAAATTTAAGTTATAGTGGTTGGAGGCATTACCTCCCCAAATAGTAGGAAGTAGTTGGTTGGAGGCATTATCTCCCTAATTGTAGCCAAAACTAATATTAAGTTATTTTAAGATTGAATACATATTTTATTATAGCGGCTTTGTTATAGGCATTAACTCCATAAATAGGTGAAAGTAGTTTCTCTAGGCATTAACTCTCCAAATGTATTAATAGCGGATCGAGGCACTAACTCGCCAAACTATTATTAAGCTTGAATAAGTATTATAAGATAGCGGATAATATATTAAAATCCACTGAAGGGACAATAAAGAAACTGAATAATAATACTTAAGTAAAACTAATCTTTTCACTATCTATTTTTCTGTAAACGAGCCCTGGACTTAACCCGAGAAACATCGTTACAGTAGTTAAACATGTTTACATAGTTCAAAACATTCAGCACATTAGTTAATCAAAATTATGAAATAACAAAATACTAGGAAAATGAAATGAAAAATGTAATATGAATATAAAAAATGAATAAATTATGAAAAAAAAATGTAGTTTTAATTTTCCGAAAATATATCCCTCTTAGTGGGTAAGCGACAGAGTTTGATGATGGGGCGTCGAAGTTCGCCTTCCGCGGTTTTCAGCGTAGCTACTCTGACCAGTCCATCGCTGCCAGGGTGGCAGGTTAGCACCCGAGCCATTCTCCATTTTGTAGGCGGGGTATGTTCATCAAAGATTACAATGATGTCATCCTTTTGTAAATTAGGCGAAACCATTTCATACGATGTTGTAAACTAAGCAAGTATATATCGCGACAACGGCGCCAAAAGTGTTGCCTTATAGCGGTGATAGTGTTCCAACGTTAGCCCAGCGTTCTTCGAAATATTTAAAGTTTATGTTGAGGCAATATCTCTAATGATGAAATGACCGGGAGTCAATATGTTTAATGGGACTTCCTACGCGTGGGACTTCCTACGCGTAGTACGTCATTTTCATCTAAAAATTGTTGCAATTGCAAGAGACTGCTACGCAGTGGTATCGGCGAATTATTTTTGCAACATAAAATTTCTTTAGAAAAAACAAAGTTCTGTGCATACTTAACAAAGCCTAGCTCAGAATTGCTAATTTCATTGCAAGTCAATGGTCCAGTGTTGTTCAACACTTGCTTTGACTTTGTGCGAATGTTGTAAATGAAGCGCAGCATATATGCGGCGATTCTCTTTAATTTAAAGAATGATGAATATTTTTTTAGTAGATCACAATATATAATCGGTTGCATTATGTGTACTGCCGAGCATATTGGACGTACTTCTAATTCAGTTGTATGACGATGCGTACAGTTCTGCATCCTGAATCGTCGAGGTTCCTTAAGAAAAGGAGGTCCTTGCCCCCACAACTGTTTTTGTATGAGATTTGAGGGAGCAACGCCTCTGGATGCGCAGTCAGCGGGGTTATCTTCTGAGCGCACGTATGCCCTAACTATTTTCCAAACTGATTACGACATATTTTGGTTATTTATCGGCGAGATGCGCAGCGCACAACTCTAAACGTGAAAGCGACGTTCATCTTCAGCAAGCGTACGTGCATATAGCACAGCAGCATATGCGCGCTCTGACTCGTCAGAAAAAACATGAAGCTCTGTTGTTGAACCAACTTGTCCGGTTTCCAGCCAGCGGTCTACCTTGAGCGAAGATAAATGTATTAGTTCTTTGCGATGCTGTAGCAATTGAGTAGCAATTTCTGCAGGTACAGGCTCATCCCAATCAACATCTGCCCGCCAAATTTGTTGAAACCAAATTTTTGACCATATCGTACACGGTGATACAAGGCCAAGAAGGTCGAAAAGCAAACTAGCGACGGATTGAAGGGCTCTCTTTGAGACAAATGTAGGCGGTTTACCAATATTTACCTCGAATGTGTTGAAATCGTGTTGTGTGTTCCAAATTAGACCCAATGTGCGAACCTCCTCACTTTCGGCTAAGAAGTGTGTTATTTGTTTCGACACATGAGGTATGCAATTTATGTGCTCGTTGCAGTTTGAAGCCCACTTTCGAAGTTCAAATTCGCCACTCGACAACACTTTGGACACATCCCTTTGTAATTCAATGAGCGTTTGAATAGATGACGATCCCGTGACCAAATCACCCATATAAAAATCTTTTAAAATAACTTGGGCAGCGTGTGATTGAATTTTCTTTGCCCCTATAGCAGTTAGTTGTAGCGACTTTACTGCTAAGTGAGAAGTGGAAGCCAAGCCGTATGTAACACGCAGTAATCGATAATCCTGTAGCTTTTTGGTTGGGTTTGCGTGCCATATTATTCTTTGGTAATCGACGTAATCGTCAGAAACGTACACCTGACCAGTTGATTGATGAAGTGTACTTCTGTGTTTAATCTTTGCGTGGTAGTTGTGCGTCCGAACAGCACCCATGCCAAAACTGTGCTTTGTGGCAGTGGTGTATCCGACAGTCTCTTGCGGACATCAGTATTGAGAAATGGAGCCATTTCATCCATATTAACAAGAATATCAATTGGCCTCGATACTGAAAACTGTGGGTCTGCAAGAGGCAAATGTTGTATACGGTTGCCTCGAAGGTTGCGGTTGGCAAATCATTTGTGATTTTATTTAAAATGTTTGTCAAGTGTTAGTGGTGCGAGTACATGCAAGGTTTTGCCCCTTGTGTTGAGAAAATTCCCGACACATACACTGACGATTATCTTCTTGGCAGGCAAGGACGCTGGACACATGTCTCCGTTATGAACAAAGCGTGTGAGCCATTATCGAACAATGCTCTTGCAACTGTATTGGCTTTGCCAAAAGTATTGGTTTTGCGGTAGCGGTATGGAAGGATGCGATTTTTGGATAACATATCGCAGCTGCAGAATCATGTGCGGGTGCGATGGCGGTTAAAGAAGCTATCACTGCGGCATCATTGTTTGTCACGGCGTTTCGGCTTGTAGAAATTACTGCGGTGGTAACATATGAATTTATGTTTAAAACGGCACTTGAAGAGGCGGAACCACGAACAGCGACGTGAGACTTGCAGCGGTTGAGTCATGCAGCATAGTGGGATCTCGACGTTGACATATGCGGCATGTTGACATATACGGCATGTTAGACAATTCAAACATGCACCGTTCAATTTAATAAACCGAATTTTGTCTTCTGTTATTAAGCGGTTAAATTCGACGCATGTGTAAATTATATGTTCCTTGTTACAATACAGACAGCGTTAGTAGTATGTTTGCGCCGGTTCTGGATCAAAGGGGCTCCATGGAGCCATAATGAGCCATGAGGATCATTTTTTAACAGAGGTGTTGTTAGTGTATTTCAGTTGGGATCATTTTTTTATCAAAACCGTTCTAATTGTTTTCATAGTATTTTTTAACATGATACAGTAGTACGTTTGCGCCGGTTCTGGTTCAATGTGCTCCATGGAGCCATAAGGCTCCATGAGGAGCATTTTTTATCAGAGATGTTGTTATTGTTTAAATAGGGATCACTTTTTAACAGAGTAGTTGTTAGTGTATTTCAATTCGGATAATTTTTTAATAGAGGTGTTGTTATTGTTTTCAATAGGGATCATTTTGTAACAGAGTAGTTGTTACTATAATTTCAGGTGTATTATATGTATACTATATACATTATAATGGCATGGAGCCATTGGGATGACATTTTAACATATGTTGTTAATGTTGATACATACATATATATTATATGTATGTTATGAAGGCATGCAGCCGTAAAGAGTAAATTTGCAACTTATATTGTTGTTGGGATAATTATTTCGGAGTAAGCATTTTTAAAGGAAATATTTTTAAACGTACATATATGTACGTAATTATTTTGTTGTTGTATATGTTATAGAACCAATTAACATTTCAGTTTTATACTTGATGATTTATTTTGCATGGTCATCAAGAGAGTTGAGGAACAAAGGGTTTAATTTGAAACTTTGTTGAGGAACGAAGATTGCAATTTAAAACAAATGAATGTTATTATTAGACATATATTTTTGGTGGGTAATTTTTTGTTGTAAACAGGTAAATGCACTTCGGCATTAATGCATTGACACATATTAAATTCAAGGTGAATTTTACTATGATGGATATTGTAGTATATTTTTATTCTACAAAGTCATGGTCATTTAATTCGTTTAATTTGCTTATATGAATGAATTGGGATCATTTTTATTTAAATGTGCATTGAGCAATAAGGCTCCATTGGGATCAATTTTTAAACAACATACTATCAGTTTTAAAGATTGAACATGTTAAAACATGTTTAATTTTATCTAGTTTTTTTTTGAGTCAAATTTTATATACTCTCTTTAAAATTTTAATTGAGTATATTTATACTATTGGAATTATCTTATTAACTCATTTTAAAGAGATATCCATTATATATAAATGGATCGAAATTTGAATTAAAGTTATTTATCGTCTACATTACAATTTGATAGGAAAAGAAAACTATTATGGAAGTTATAAAAGTAAAAAAGTTTTTAAAAGGATTTAATAATATTTTATTGGACGATCATAAAAAACTGTTTATTAAGTTTATCCCTTAATGTAAGCATTACCAATATAGAAAAAAATTAACTATTCACGGAGTACATTATAAGAGCTGTCCATGGCCCACAGATGACTTAACGGAGGCACCAGAAACATGTGGTTGCTATTATTATGACAGGAAATGCAAAGACATTGATAATCTAATATAATTATATTATAGAATAAAATATGCAAAATAATTGTTCATTAAATATTATAAATAATGTTTTTTTATACCCTACACTAAGAGTGAAAGAGTATATTCAGTTTGGTACGCCGTTTGTAACACCCAGAAGGAAGCATCTCCGGTATGGAAAAGTATATATATTCTTGATCAGCATGACCTCCTGAGTCGATTTATGTATACGTGAATTTTTATGTATACGTGCTTAGGTAAACTTTTTTGGTCAAATATATATTGATATCATGCTCAAATACATGATAATAATGTTTTCCGGCGAAAAGACTTGTGGTTCACAATAAAAAAATCGAAATTCGGTACACCTACCCATTTGTAAATATGGGTATCAAATGAATGGAAATTCTGCGATTGAATGTTTGTAGTTATTTTCAGGATTCGTATGCCCTGGTGACCTATATATCACTTTGAATGGTAACCACACATATGTGTAGGGTATTTATAGTCGGCTTAGACCGACTATAATTTTAATACACCTACTTTAAAATTTCCCATGTGATCTAACCTTCCCAACTGGTTTATATATCAAATGAATTTGTAAAATTTTAAATTTTAGAAATAAAAAGACAAATTTATAAATTATTTTCATTAAATTGTTTTATTTATTTTTTATTATAGGAAACTTAAAAATACTTTTAAAATAATGCACAGCTAAAATATCATTAATAAGGACTGCGTCGAATAAAATTTTCCGTTACATATCTTCCCATAATGTGCTATTGCAAGATTCAAATTAAAAAAATTTGATCATAGTAGCTCTGAATTAAATGGCAGAACATAATTTGTTTCAGTTATAGTCAATACAAAATTTATTTAACGGGAAAATGGCAAACGAAGTGGAAGTGCGAGATAATATAATTAAAATTTTTCAAAAACAACCTAGTTGGTCTTTTAAAAAAATTGCCAAGGAGGTGAAAAGTCGAAGAAGGTTGTGAATATTTTAAAGAAATATCCAAGCATATCAGGAAGGAAATTGGCGAGATAGGCGGATTGCTCAGAATCTTTCGTGCGCAGGACTAAGAAAGAAGCTGGGCCGAAGACGTACAAGGTCCAAAAAGTTCCGGATAGAAACGCCGTCAAGAATGAAACCGCAAAACAACGAGCTAAAAAGCTGAACCAAGATTTTTTTTATAAAATTCGATTGCTGTATAATGGACGACGAAACTTATGTTTTATCGGACTTGTCGCTGAAAAATTAAAATAAAAAAAAATGACAAAATTCCCAAAGAAATTCGTTGTTTGGCAGGCAATTTGCAGTTGTGGAAAAAGGAGCAGCTCATTCGTGACATCGGGTACAATTCATAGCGAAATATATGTGAAGGAATGCTTGCAAAAGAGATTGCTTAAATTTTTACGCCAACATGAAGTGCCCACATTTTTTTGGCCTAACCTCGCTTCATGTCACTACAGCAAAACGGCCTTAGAATGGATCCAACAAAATGCAGTGATTTTGGTGCCTAGAGAAGCCAATCCACCAAACTGTCCAGAACTCAGGCCGATTGAGAGATACTGGGCTTTAGTAAAAAGGGAGATGAAGACAATAAAAAAAGTGTCCAAAAACCTTCAAGACTTTAAAAGAAAGTGGTCTTCAGCAGCTGTGAGGGTGTCGGACACTACCATTACAACATTAATGGAAGGGGTTCCGGAAAAATTAAAACTTTTTATTAAAAAATATTAATTTCTGTTTTTATATTTTTTTTTTAATCTAAAAATAATTTGCAAAATAAAATATTTTAACTATAAAAATTCGATTACTAGATTTCTGGATTTTTTTCATTTTTGTAGCGGACAATTTTATTTGAAGCAGTCCTTATATAAATTATATATATCAAAATAATTAAAAAACTTATTAAAGGAAATATTTTTACTTCTTAAATATATAAATATACAGCAATAAACACTGCATAACAATGATATTTCACTATGTAATCGTAAATTGCTTTTAATAAATGTGGATGCATTGGTTTGAATAAAATTTACAAATGGTTTAATAAGTGAACTCCCTGCAGAACAAAAATATTCAGCCGGCCCATTTCGAGGAAAATATATTACAATCCAATGTGATCCTGGTTTAAATGAATACACAATATAAAATGCTGGCTTTTTTATTCGATTTCTAGGTAGCTGATTTGATGCAAAAACTCCTTTAAAATTTTTTTTAGTTACTAAATTTTTATATAATATATTTTCTATATTACTTGTATTTATAATGATTTCAATACAGTACGATTTTTATCAATTTCCAAAACACTATCAAACTCAACATGCTAAACAAGTAATTGCTTCAGAAAATGCTTCACTGAAACGACCTTCAATTCGTATTGTACCTTGATTTATTAAGTTTCCACAGTGTGAGTTATTGTTATGATCTGGTGTTAAATCAAATGCAAGAAAGAAATATCCGTTATCAAATAATTCTTTAGTTATTTGATGTCCCTTATCAAAGTAATGTATGCCAGTACCTTTAAATGAGGTTTGATAGCCCCTTGTACTTATTCGTCCATGTGTATAATCAAATTCAATCGGCTGTGCTGGTACTTGTACTCCATTTACAACTAAATTAAATCTTTGTAAAATGAAATGGCGAAAGTTATACGGATTTTCTGAACGATCACCAGTATATGCTTTATTAGTTACCATACCAAATATTAAGAAATTTGGAAGTTGTCCAATTATAACATTATCTAACATTACAGAATGATTGCCGGGGTAAACAGTGAATGTCTTGATTTCAACTTTTTTTATATGTATAAATTGCATTTCTACTTTGTAAAACATTATGATGTGCCATTAAAATATTACTATTAATGGTAAGATGATTAATGTATAAGTTAGCTTCATGAATTTTAATAGATGACTCTCCAGATGTTGAATCTTCTAGTACATAAAAAGAAGGTTTCTCCTTATTAAGGGTTACTTTAAGATCCATATGTAGCCGCGGTAGCGCAGTGGTTAGTGCGTTGGACTGCGAGCCGAAAGGTCCCCGGTTCAAGCCTGGACTGGGGCTAACAATATCATTTCATAGAAACATTTTTCTTTACCGCGCTACCTCTCGGCAGTAAATGGCAAACCTACGAGAGTAAAACATTGCCTATGAAAAGCTCTCACCCGCCGTTCGGATTCGGCAATAAACTGTAGGTCCCACCACTTTGAGTACAAATATAACACGCACAGCTCAAAATGGTGAGAGAGCTCGGCCTAAGTTCTTATAGGACTGTAGTGCCAAACTATTATTATTATTATTATTATTAAGATCCATCTTATTAAGAAGATATTTAGCTTGATTAAATATATGAAGTTTTCCAATCAATTCAACTCGTTCTCCATTTTTAAATGTTTTCTTTCGTCTAGCTAAACCTATTGAATTAATTTTTTTATATCTAATGACCATCCGCATGATTCAAAATGAAGCTTCATTTATATTACGAAAATGTGACGTGCAATAAACGGGGAATTCATTCGAAATAATATTTATTTTCTTTCCTTCATAATCTCGTATCATTATAGAAATATTATTTATATTTGAAGATTCCAATGGATAATATTCAATATTTTTAAAGTGAATATAATTTATTTCATTTAAACATGGAAATATTTTTATGCATTTTATTTTTAGATCGCCTACATATCTGGGTTTAATAATGTCTGTGCCCACAAACACTAGGTTGTATAGGTCGCTAGATCTTAATTTATAATTTGTATGTAAATTAAATTTTTCATAAGAATTCGATATAACATCTAACATTTTAAGTATTGTATTCTCCGATACAAAGTGTCTATTAATACTGCTATTTGCGCCAACCAATTCAGGGTTTTCATTTATATTATCTTGAATGTCTAATTTTTCAGTTATTAATATCAAACTTTTATCTTTTTTGTTATCGATATTCAACTCTTCTTTATTTTTTTTTATTACAAATGTCTCAGGATTAGAATTGACATTGAGTTGATTTTCTGCAATTTGTGGTTTTTCTTCTCTATTTGTGATAGCTTGATTTATTTTGTCCATGAAATTTAAATATGTGATAGGGATAGTATTTATATTTTATCTACTTTCAGATCACTATTTACATTTTTGATATTACTTTTATTTAACTTTAAAGTTGATTTCGAAATATCCCTTTTATTCAAATTTCGAGATACTTCAAATGTAGATGGGTTATTAACAAGTTGAAATGAAATTTCTGTTAAACCCACAACACATTTTTCATTTAAAATCAAAGATTGTTTTAATAAATTTGTAAATGTTGATTTAGTATTTTCATAGACATTTGCGGAATTATTACTTAATTAAGTTACATAAAAACTGGAATCACCCATCTTTTATTTTCAAAGTTTTAATAAGAATGCTAGTTTTTTATTAAAAACCACTTTATTTATATAAATATTTGAACAACATAATTATAATAAATTAAATATAGTTTACTTAGTTAATAAATCGTTTTTATTGATCCATGAATTATGTTCACTTCCAAAACCGAACCATTTGACATATACCATATCCTTTTTTCTTTTTATAACCTTTTCAACTAGATAAGTATTTGATGTTTCTGTTTTAAGTAATTCTTCATAAAATCCCCCTTTTATTAATTCTCCTTGATAATCAATTAATTGATATTGTTACGAAAAGAGGTAATTTGCCCCACTGTGCAAGCATTCAACAATAATAAATGAGACGCAAGAAAATTCGGCGCACTAAGCAATGTGTTAGAAAGAGACGGAAGATCATTCAGCGTAATGAGCAATGTGCGAGAAAGAGATGGAAGATCTGCACATTAAAACACACGAGTGCGAATGAGATGCCAATAGCATGCGTCATTCACGAAACGAGTAGAAGGTTCTCGAAACAAGTCGAAGCTTGTCGAAACGTGTCGAACGGATGCATGTAGTATATAAGGGAGCCGCATCTGAGGTACAGCACTTCAGTTGTGATTTGATAGTGAACTAGTGGATCTCGTGAGCGAACATTGTAAAGATAAATTGTAGTAATACAGCAGTGGTTATAAGTGATTGTTATTAAGTTGTTATTTAAGAAAAAAAAGTTAATTAATACTAGTTGAAATAATACTAGTTAAAACCAAATATTAGTGTGTTTTTATTTTGTACACAATTCAGCGATACGAACTCATAGAACTGTTTTCCGTAGACTGAATTTTCGTAACAATATGTAATTGGATTTGTGATCTTTATTTTATTTATTTTGAATACCTCATTGGACCAATTAGATTCATATGCTTTATAGAAAGTGCCTTTATATTTACTAATTCGAACATCATCTCCAATTTTTAATTTACTCATCTTAAATGTTTTATTATGATTGTAAACTGTATTTAAAAGCATTTGTTGATTAAATTTATTGACATTTTTGGAGACATTTTAATACTACGATGATACTTATTATTATATATATATATATATATATATATATATATATCTATATATATATATATATATATATATATATATATATATATATATATATATATATATATATATATATATGTATATATATATATATATATATATATATATATATATATATATATATATATATATATATATATATTATATATATTAGATATATATTATATATTATATATCTTTTGTAATCAATTCTAACCATTTATAAGTACCTTGAAGGCTAAAGTTATTCCACATTAAATTTTTAAAAGTTCTATTAAACCTTTCAATTATTGAAGCCTTCATATTGGAAAATGTATGATAATGGTTTATTTCAAATCGATTCATTAATTTCTTAAAATGTGAATTGAAAAATTCTTTACCCTGATCAGATTGAATATTATTTGGAATTTTATTCTTATTTTTTTCCAGAATATTTTGCATAGCTAAGGTTACATCGATTCCACTTTTGGTTTTAACCAAGGATTGAAACCGTAATCGAAATCGAAACCGATATCCATTTAAAACCGTTTCATTTTTAAAACCGAAATCGTAACCGAAACCGTTATACGAAAATCAGAAATAAACCGTTATCCAAAACCGATATAAACGGTTTCGGTTTTATACCGGTTTAAAACGGTTTTTAAAAAAGAAACAGAAAAACATATTTTATTTTATTTTTAGAAGATCTTAAGTAAAATGTCATTAATTAAAATTTGGATTTCCCAAAATAAAAATTTTGGTTGTACAAAAATTCACATGTTGTTTTTTGAAAAACGATATTTCCAAAGAACGGTATTTGGTCTAAATTTTGTTTTTTGTTTCATTAATCGAATTAACAACTAAACACCAGCAACTCTAAGCAAAATTTTTACTTTAAAAAATTATTCAAATGTTAATAATATTGGTTTTTTCTTTATTTTATTAGTAAAATATATAGGGGAGCTTGGGGTAAAGTGGGACAAGTTTTGAAAAGTTCATTTCAATATTTTTTATATTCTTTTAAAGGATCTATTTAATAGAATATTATTTATAAGTCTTCTAATGGATTTTTGACTGATGTTTAAAAACAGCTCAATTTCGGACATAAACAAAACAATGGTAATGCAAGAAAAAATGTAAAAAAGTTTCAAATTATTAACATCTCAGTAACTATTTAAGGAAATATGGAAAATGAAGTGCAATTTCGACAAGTTTAAACATTTCAAGTATAAGGCAGATATTTGTTTACATTAGTGATGATTAAAAATTTCTTGTTCTTGCATCTTGTTCTTGCATTTTTTTTGCAAGAACAAAAACGGGAAAAAGATCATGATTTTGCAAAAAAAGGAACAAGAGGAAGTGATTTTAATGTATTTATTATGTTTTTAAGGTAATAATGATATACAAAATAATTCATGATATTACTAAATATTGAACAACAAGTAACAATGGAAAGCGTGCAAAATATTTATGAATGTGAACATTAATTAAGATGTGTGTTTTTTTTTGTTTTTGTCAATTCTAAAGAATATAAGCATCTTAAAAATAAGGCCTGTGAAGCACTTTTGAAGCGGTAAATAGCTTTAAAAGTGATTCAAAAGTCGCTTCAAAAAGATAAAACAGACAAAACAATGTTTTTTCTCTTGTGTTCGCTACGCTAGTTCGTACATCGATTGTGCGAATGCACTGTGCTATGCACATTATTATTTTTGTTATACTTTTATATATAGTTTTTTTGTTAATTGTAAAATCACGAAGTGATAAAAAATAATATATGAACATTTTACAGTGTGATATATTTAGCTGATATATTGCTTTTTGTGTTTTTCTTTTTTCACAAATCCGCTGATTCGTTTGAAAGTGCAACAACAACAAAAATGCGAATAAAGCAGCATCCAAGCTTTTGATAGAATTTTTGGCGGGACATTTTTTGTACCACAAGAGAACTCGTTGTTGTTGCCAACTATAGAGCTGTACTAGATACATACATGTAGTGTGGTGCCATGCGTCTGTCCGTTGTCATGCGTCTGTCTGTGTCATGCGTCTGTCCGTTGTCATGCGTCTGTCTGTTGTCATGCGTCTGTTTGTTGCCATGCGATGATACAGGATAGCAACGAAGAGTTGTCGTTGTGAAAGTGTGTGTATAAGAATCGTAATAGTTATTGTTATATTCTTTTCTTTCTGCTGGTATTCGCTTTGTAGCGTTTGAGTTTGTGTTCGCATGGTGTTCGCAAAGAAAAATGTTACTATGCAAGATATTATTTGAGTTCTCTTGACATACGGTATGTGTAGCATACGGGTTTTTTAATCTGTGACGAAAACAGATATATGCCTATACGAAATATTCCTTATATTTATTGTATTGTAGAACGAAAAGTCACCAAACACATTTTTATGAAAAACTTAATTTTCGAATTTGTTGATTAACATTATAAAAAGTAATTGATGCATTTTTATAGTTGAAATATCAACTAATAGATTTACATTTTCTTATCAATTGACAGATACATAAAGAAGTTTGTAAAAAAATATTTAGCATTTTGAAAATGTATTTGGTGACTTTTCGTTCATTTTATTATGGCCTTGAGATTTTGAATTGTCTCGTCAACATCACTTGATTTATACAATTATTTTTTATTAGTTAATAATAATAATATTTTGGCGCTACAGTCCTGTATAGAACTTCGGCCGAGCTCTCTCACCATTTTGAGCTGTACGTGTTAAATTTGTACTCAAAGTGGTGGGACCTACAGTTTATTGCCGAATCCGAACGGCGGGTGAGAGCTTTTTCATAGGCAATGGTTTTACTCTCGTAGGTTTGCCATTTACTGACGAGAGGTAGCGCGGTATAGAAAAATATTTCTATGAAAAGATGTTGTTAGCCCCAGTCCAGGCTTGAACCGGGGACCTTTCGGCTCGCAGTCCAACGCACTAACCACTGAGCTACCGCGGCTACATGCGTTAATTCTTATTAGTTATTAGTTAATTCTTGTTAAAATATAATTCAAATTTTTATGTTATTGGTTTTATTTTTTTGTTGGTAAAATGTTGAAGAAATTGAAAATATGGAAAATAAGTAACTTAAATACAATTATTTTTCAAATTCTATTCGTTTTCATAATTAAGATGCAGTTTAAGATATTTGTCTTCGATATTTTATTTAAAATTTAAAAGATTAAGATTACCATTTCTTGACTTGCTCTTGCAAATGATCATCACTAGTTTACATATATTGCAGTTCACAGAATTGTTGAAATTTAATTTCTTTGGCTTTTATGGATGAAAATTGTACAAAATTCTTCTTCTTTGCAATTCAGATCATATCTCAGGTGAAGTCATAATGTTGCTTTTCATTGGTTTGTGGTCACGAAATTTTAAATTAAATTTTTTTCTTGGCGTAATCAATTAAATAATTCATATAACACAATATTTTTACTAAAATAACAACAAACATTGTTTAAATTACGTTTCCCACTTTACCCCAATATCATAATTTGATCATAATTGTGCACCATATAAAAAATGTAAAATTATTTGAAAAATATGGAAATAAAAAAAAAATTATACAAAACCGAAACCGTAACATGGAACCGGTATACCGAAATCGTTACGTTATAAAAACTTAAAACCGAAACGCGGAAAAAACCGAAATCGTTATTCGTTTAGGTTTCAATCCTTGGTTTTAACAGGAATTGCATATGCGTATGTAGAAAAAACATCTATAACAGTTAGTAAATATTTATATCCTTTATTAATCATTTCTACAAGATCAATTTGCCAATTATGTGAAATACCCTTTTGTATAAACCTACGCCGTTTAAAGTTTCTTCTTGCTTGTCGGTGCAATTCATTTACAAGAACTTCTTTACTCATAGTGAGTTCAGCCAATAATGGAAATGATTGATTTTTAAAAATTTATATTTATATAAAAAAGACATGCTTCCAACAATTATTTTTATTTGAAGTTAGTCATAGCATAGAGAACAATGTTTCATCAATTTGTGTATCCATTTACAATGTTAGTTTGTGGTCCATCAGGTTGTGGCAAATCGACATTTATTATAAATCTTATTAACAATAAACATTTAATTAGTTCTCCTATTACGAAAGTAATTTGGTGTTATGCTGAAAAAAATTCATTACCAGAAATTGATAATGTAAATTTTGTTGAAGGTATTCCTGATGACTTTGAGAATTCCGCCAATGAATCTACACTTATTATTTTAGATGATAATGTTAGACTCATTTAATAAAAAAAGTTTGTGAATTATTTACTAAAGGTTCACATCACCGAAATTTATCAGTTGTTTTAGTAACGCAAAATATGTTTCATAAGGGAACATATACAAGAGATATAGATTTGAATTCAAAATATTATAGGCATTATATTCACAAAAATATTTCTTTAAATTAAGTAAAGCCGTAAAGTTACCGTTTTTTACACGTAAAAATGTTTGTCCGTATTTTTAGTCGTATTTACGGTAGCTGCCGTTTCTGAGCCGTAATTACGTGCACGTAACGTTGCCGTACTTCGCACGTAAAAATTACCCTTACACTAAGAGTGAAAGGGTATATTCAGTTTGGTACGCCGTTTGTAACACCCAGAAGGAAGCATCTCCGGTATGGAAAAGTATATATATTCTTGATCAGCATGACCTCCTGAGTCGAAATCCCTACTACTTTTAAAATTGAAGAGCTAGATAAATGAAACTTATAACTTAGATTACTAATATACCTACGCTGTATGTGCGTATGTGCGAAAATTGGCGAGATCGGTCTATTGTGACCAATGATCCGACCACTTATGTTCAAATACCTCATATACAGACATATACAGATCAATTTTTATGTATACGTGCTTAGGTAAACTTTTTTGGTCAAATATATATTGACATCATGCTCAAATACATGATAATAAAGTTTTCCGGCGAAAAGACTTCCGGTTCACAAAAAAAAAATCGAAATTCGGTACACCTACCCATTTGTAAATATGGGTATCAAATGAATGGAAATTCTTCAGCGATTGAATGTTTGTAGTTATTTTCAGGATTCGTATACCCTGGTGACCTATATATCACTTTGAATGGTAACCACACATATGTGTAGGGTATTTATAGTCGGCTTAGACCGACTATAATTTTGATAATCCTAACTATCATAATTACACCTACTTTACAATTTCCCATGTGATCTAACCTTCCCAACTGGTTTATATTTTCAATCGAATTTACGGTAACAGGCGTTTTTGTACCGTAATTACGTGGCCGGAACGGTGCCGGTTTTTGTACGTAAAAATTGATATCCGTATCTACTACCGTATATACGGCTAGACCTGTGTTTAACACGTAATATTGTGCCGTAATGTCACCGCAATAACGGGCATACCCGTTCTCACAACCGTTTTTATGTTTCAGTCCGTATCTGTGTTTATTGGGTTGGTCCCAGTATTTCATATTTATTTATATTAACTTCATTATACATAAATATGTTTATGCTAATTGAGTTTTCTAGTTCGAATATTTTCGTATTCTTCACTTTGTGAGGGAATTCTATTCCAGTAAAATTAATACAATTTCCATCAATATTTATAATATCACCAGTAATATCCTCTATTCCATAAGATTGTATTCGAGATGGATTTTGATATTTGAATACATAAGAGCTGATATAATTGCCCATTTAAAACAGTAAATGTCATTATTATGAACATTAACACAATCTTTTTTTATATTGTATGCATTGAGGAAGTTCAAAATAGTTCAGTCCTCTTAATGGCATGTACTGATTGATGTTAACTTCAATTTTATTAATTTTTGTAAAAGACTAACCACTATCTCTTTCTTGAAATGCATCCATTTTTTGTATTATTACATACTTCATATCTAAAATAGCCGTACTGATGTCACTCTCTGATATTAATGTAAACTGTTTAGTTATATGGGACATAACTGTTATTTTAAATTCATCATCTCCATTTGCAGGTTTAACCGGAAGAATATATTCTCCGGAGATTTAAACATTAAATGTTATTGATTTTTTTTTTGATAATAATTCACGTTTTAGGAGCATTTTTAATGGAAATATTTATAAACGTACATATATGTACGTAATAATTTTGTTGTTGTATATGTTATAGAAGCAATTAACATTTCAGTTTTATACTTGATGATTTATTTTGCATGGTCACCAAGAGAGTTGAGGAACAAAGGGTTCAATTTGAAACGTTGTTTAGGAACGAAGATTGTAATTTAAAACATGGCTATATGAATGAATGTTATTATTAGATATATATTTTTGGGTGGGTTATTTTTTTGTTGTAAACAGGTAAATGCACTTCGGGATTAATGCATTGACACATATTAAATTCAAGGTGAATTTTACTATAATGGATATTGTAGTATATTTTTATTTTACAAAGTCATGGTCATTTAATTCGTTTAATTTGCTTATATTAATGAATGGGCCATAAGGCTCCATTGGGATCATTTTTAATTAAATTTTCATGGAGCAATAAGGCTCCATTGGGATCAATTTTTAAACAACATACTAAAGGTTTTAAAGATTGAAGATGTTAAAACATGTTTAATTATACCCTACACCTATGAGGTACAGGGTGTAGGTATTAGGAGGCGTGTCCGGTATGGAAAAGTATATATATTCTTGATAAGCATCACATTTTTATTAGATTGTTTTATTTATTTTTTATTATAGGACACTTAAAAATACTTTTAAAATAATGCACAGCTAAAATATCATTAATATATAAATTATATATATCAAAATAATTAAAAAACTTATTAAAAGAAATATTTTCACTTCTTAAATATATAAATATACAGCAATAAACACTGCATAACAATGATATTTCCCTTTGTAATCGGAAATTGCTTTTAATAAATGTGGATGCATTTGTTTGAATAAAATTTACAAATGGTTTAATAAGTGAACTCCCTGCAGAACAAAAATATTCAGCCGGCCCATTTCGAGGAAAATATATTACAATCCAATGTGATCCTGGTTTAAATGAATACACAATATAAAATGCTGGCTTTTTTATTCGATTTCTAGGTAGCTGATTTGATGCAAAAACTCCTTTAAAATTATTATTTCAGTTATTATTTCAGAAAGTGCTTGACTGAAACGACCTTCAATTCTTATTGTACCCTGATTTATTAAGTTTCCGCACTTTGAGTTATTGTTATGATCTGGTGTTAAATCAAATGCAAATGAAATATCCGTTATCAAATAATTCTTTAGTTATTTGATGTCCCTTATTAAAGTAATGTATGCCAGTACCTTTAAATAAGGTTTGATATTCCCTTGTACTTATACGTCCATGTTTATAATCAAATTTAATCGGCTGTGCTGGTACTTGTACTCCATTTACAACTAAAATAAATCTTTGTAAATTGAAATGGCGAAAGTTATACGGATTTTCTGAACGATCATCAGTATATGCTTTACTAGTTACCATACCAAATATTAAGAAATTTGGAAGTTGTCCAATTATAACATTATCTAACAGTAGAGAATGATTGCCTGGGTGAATAGTGAATGTCTTGATTTCTACATTTTTATATGGATAAATAGCATTTATTCTTTGTAAAACATTATGATGTGCCATTAAAATATTACAATTAATGGTAAGATGATTAATGTATAAGTTAGCTTCATGAATTTTAATAGATGACTCTCCAGATTTTGAATCTTCTAGTATATAAAAAGAAGGTTTCTCCATATTAAGGGTTACTTTAAGATCCATATTATTAAGAAGATATTTAGCTTGATTAAATATATGAAGTTTTCCAATCAATTCAACTCGTTCTCCATTTTTAAATGTTTTCTTTCGTCTAGCTAAACCTGGATTTTCATTCTCAACTATTGAATTAATTTTTTTTATATCTAATGACCATCCGCATGATTCAAGATGAAGCTTCATTTATATTACGAAAATGTAACGTGCAATAAACGGGGAATTCATTCGACATAATATTTATTTTCTTTCCTTCATCATCTCGTATCATTATATAAATATTATTTATATTTGAAGATTCCAAAGGATAATATTCAATATTTTTGCAGTGAATATAATTTATTTCATTTAAACATGGAAATATTTTTATGCATTTTATTTTTTGATCGCCTACATATCTGGGTTTAATAATGTCTGTGTACACAAACACTAGGTTGTATAGCTCGCTAGATCTTAATTTATAATTTGTATGTAAATTAAATTTTTCATAAGAATTCGATATAACATCTAATTTTTTAAGTATTGTATTCTCCGATACAAAGTGTCTATAAATACTGCTTTTTACGCCAACCAATTCAGGGTTTTCACTACTATCTTGAATGTCTAATTTTTCAGTTATTAATTTCAAACTTTTATCTTTTTTGTTATCGATATTCAACTCTTCTTTATTTTTTTTATTACAAATGTCTCAGGATTAGAATTGACATTGAGTTTTTATTCAAATTTCGAGATACTTCAAATGTAGATGGGTTATTAACAAGTTGAACCTCTCGAAGTACCCGCACTTTGTCGAAGCTCCCTTCAGGAGCGAGTGCGAGGGCTTGTGTTTGCCGCATTGACTCCAAGGGGCATACTGGCAGGTAGCCGGGACAGGTCCTTGGACGAGTGACCAGACTAAGACGTTTACATCCCTAAAATCCTACCATGCACCAGTATCCGGTGTCAGGCAGGTAGGCGTCTGTTCCCTGTGGGGCGGCCTCCTCTTCCGACCGTAGGATCTCTAAACACTTATAGGCGTCTGATCCCTGTGGGGCGGCCTTTTTGTGCGACCGAAGGGTCGTTAAACACATACAACCGAAGGGTCTGGAAACACTTCGACTTGCGGGGTCGTTAAAACCAAATATGAAGTCGTCCACGGAACTAGATACCGGGTCTACGGACCCAGGGGTAGGGATATCTGCCCCGGCGTCTGCAGCTGTCGCCATGCAGCCAGGCGTATGCCCTCCCAGCAGGGCAGGCCGACTCAGCTCGGCTGGTAGGGCGCCAGTGGTGGCCTGCGAAGTAAATTCCGCAGGTGGAGAGAGGGTTGGAGTTATTGACTCCTCCCAGAGTTCGGACAGGACGGTAGTCGTGCGTCCTTCCGCAACTCCAGATGGTCATGGAGACAGGGACCCTCAGTTGAAGCCAGCCGCTACACTTGGTTCACAAGGACCGGGCAAGCGACTGCGCTCTCCTGAGGAGATGACCCAGGTTGGATTGGCGAAGAAAAACAAGAAAGCGTGTCTAAAATCAAGGGGTCTCTTCCCAGCGATGACATCCCGTCGTGCTCGTCCAACGTAGCGTTTCGGCCTGCACTGCGAAATGCAGGGGCCGCCGCAACAAAAAGACAGGGTCGCGATGGGGAGTCTACGGCGAAGAGGTCGAAGGCGGACGGCAAGACGTATGCGGGGTGGCACGTGAATCGATTGATGACAAACGCAAGTTTGCCATCATCGATGAAAGCCAGCCCTGTGGAAAGATTGCTGAGGATAAAAGGGGGCTGCTGGAGGAAGTGTGGAATGACGCACTTGCGAACTCGATTATCGAGTCTTCTGACAGCACCCCCGAAATCCATCTGGAATACTGCAGATTTGTCCGCGGAGTCTATAGAATCACCGTGGTGTCTTTGGACTGTGTCGGCACCCTGCGCGATTTGGTGCAAAAGTTGCCTGAGCCATGGGCAGACGCTAAGCTACGGCTTGTGGCTATGAGCGACATTCCCGTTCTGCGTATGAGCAAAAGGGGCGAAGCGACCCACGAGTGATATCCTTAGGATTCAGGCGAGGCAGAACCGTGGGCTGGGAGTGGAACTTTGGGAGGTATTCCACAGGGATGAGATGACCGATGGAAACCTCATCGTTGTGGGCATTGACAAGAACTCCATCATGACACTGGAGAAGTCTGGGGGTCGTGCCTTCTTCCTTACGTCATCCGTGACCATTAGGCTGGGCGGAAAACCTGTCGGAGCTGGGGCCCAATCCGGGAAACAGCAATCCAAGGGCAATCTTCCCAGCCCTGTCGAGGATGATAGTAAGGATAAGGTCGAGGCCGCGGGCAGTATGGAGGTTCAGGTCGACCCGACCAAAGAAGAAGGGACGAGCGGAGGAGAGGAAGGGCCTATCAGAATTTTCTTATGATACCCTTACGTCCTCTCAGGAGGATGAGCTACTCGCCCAATGATTCTGGTTACGCAGATCAACCTCCATAGGAGTCGACTGGCGACGGCTGCGCTTATGGAGAGAATGGAAGAAGGTAAGACGCACATCGCACTGATCCAGGAACCCTGGACTGTAAATGACAGGGTTGCTGGTTGGGGTGACACGCGATACCAAATATTTTATACACTCAATGCAGGCCGCCCTAGGACCTGTATTATCTGTAAAAAGGATTTTAACTTTTATTTCTCCACAGAACTGTCTTCCTCAGACGCCACCACAATTTTTGACGGGAGCGGTGGCCTCATGCTGTCTTCAGTATATCTCCCGCATGACTCCCCGGAACCTCCACCCTCCGAGGAACTGCTGAGGATTACAAGGTTTGCTGCCGAAAAAGGTAAGAAATTAATAATTTGTACAGATGCCAATTCTCACCATACAACATGGGGAAGCTCCGACTGTAATGCTCGGGGACATGCCCTATTTGAATTTATTAATGCGTATGATCTTCTGACCCTAAACGTTGGTTGCTCTGCCACCTTCATCACTAGAGTCAGAAGTGAAGTACTTGACATAACTCTTTGCTCTAAAAACATACTTGACATTGTCCAAGACTGGCATGTCTCTAGCAGACATTCCTTGTCGGATCATAGATACGCCTGCTTTAAAATATCTATTCCTAACATTCCCCCAACTATGTTTCGCAACAAATCGAAAACTAAGTGGGCTCTATTCAGAACACTTTTAAAGAATGCGTTAGACGTATCTCCCGCACCCCCTTTAAGTTCTATATATAACATTGACGGGGAGGTCAAAACCATAACAAATAGCCTTATACGAGCATTCGAAGAGGCTTGCCCTCTTCGCACCAGAGTCTTTCAAGGAAAAACCCTGGATGACAGGGGCTTTGAAAAACCTAAGAACGGATACTCGGAGACTTTTCAATAAAGCTAAAAGATTAAATACTACAGAGCATTGGGATCTCTACTACCAAAAACTTAGTGTATACAAAAAGAATATGCGCTCCGCAAAAAGAGGGTCTTGACTCTTCTGTGCACAAGTTGATTGTGTTACAAAAACCGCAAGAATTAAGAAATTCCTTTCGAAAACCCAATCCCAACCGGAACTCCTGATCAGAGTTCGGATTTGTAAATGAGAAGCAAATTTGTTTACGCATACTCTGCACTCGGGCACCACATTTTTTTTACAACACATCCCGTCGCAACGAGTGATGCTTTGCACTATTCTCGGTACCTGCCCTCGTGCGGGCTACGAAACTAAAAACTGCAGCCCGCGCAGACTTGGATTGAGAAAATAGAGAAACATATCGCGCAAGTGCTATGGTATTTATTTCGCGGAGCAACTACGTGCAATAGCGAAAACCGACTGCCCCGGGCAGCACGCGCATTTTTCACAGCCAGTTAATTTTTTCTTGTATGACATTCTTATGTGGCGCAATGTTTTAATAAATTTTAAATAAAACTATCGTTAATACAGAAAAGTTGGCAATACTCAAATACACTTTTAATCGAAGTTTTAATTTGGTTTATAAAAATTGTATAATTTAGTACTTGTTTTTCAGTGCAAGTTTAAATTAGTGCAAATTTTTACAAATAAGGATATGCATTATTTTTCGAAGCCTATCATGTAGCTTTTTTTATTAAAATAGATTTTTGCACATAATAATTTTTGTATTTGAATAAAAATGTTGATTATGATTTCATGTTAAATTTATTTTTCTGTTCAACGAACAATTAAAAGATACAATTTTTATAAACCAAAATAAAACTGCGATTAAAAGTGTATTTGAGTATTGCCAAACTTGTCTGTATTATCAATAGTTTTATATAAAAATTATTAAAACATTGCGCAGTCTAGTAAAACAGTGCCAATAAAATTTACTGGCTGTGAAAAATGCGCGTGCTGCCAGGGGCAGTCTGTTTTCGCAGTTGCACGGAGTTGCCCCGCAAAATAAATACCATAGCACTTGCGCGATATGCTTCTCTATTTTCTCATTCCACGTCTGCGCGGGCTGCAGTTTTTAGTTTCGTAGCCCGCACGAGGGCAGGTACCGAGAATAATGCAAAGCATCACTCGTTGCGACGGGATGTGTTGTAAAAAAAATGTAATGCCCGAGTGCAGTGTCTGCGTAAAACAAATTTGCTCGTCAGTGTATGAAGAAAGGGGCATGTGCGGGCGCACTCACACGGGCATTTCCGATCTCTGCTCCTGATAGACAGGCAGGGGGTTAGAGCAGGTAACTCTGAGGACTCTTTAAAGATTCTAATGGAGGAGCACTTCCCAAACTGTTTCGTCAACTCAGATGAGACAAGGCTATGGGAAACTCAATACTCCCACAACTTAGACATCACCACCGATATGGTGAGGAAGGCAATTCATAGCTCCCAGCCTTATAAAGCCCCAGCGCAAGATGTAATTTTCCCAGCCCTACTACAACGGGCAGTGGATATCCTGGACGTCCGTCTATCCAGGCTTTATGAGGCATGCCTTAATCAGAGCTATACCCCCTCACATGGCATGAATCAAGAGTAGTTTTCATACCTAAGCCGGGTAAAGAAACCTACTCAACCCCCAAGGCATATAGACCCATAAGTCTAATGTCCTTCCTACTGAAAACAATGGAACGCATATGCGACACCATGGTTAAGGAAAAAATCCCTTATGAGCAGCTGAAATTTAAGCAACATGCATACATAAAGGGACGATCCGTTGAAACCGCCTTACATGAGGTAGTTAACAAAATTGAAAGGTCTATGGACCTAAAAGGACTCACTCTAGCAGCCTTCATAGATGTTGAGGGTGCTTTTAATAACGTTCACACTGACACACTGTCCCTTGCCTCCTTTGACGTAGACCCGGCTATTTTACACTGGGTACGTCATATGTTGTGCAACAGATCCATCACTTGTCAGCAGGGCAATATTACTCTAAGGGGAAGGGTGTTTCGCGGTACCCCACAGGGTCGCATTCTCTCACCGCTACTCTGAGTCGTCACCATAAACAGTCTCCTAAGAAGACTAACCGAGGCTGGTTTACATGCTGTCTGCTACGCAGACGACATCGCCATCCTTGCCTCGGGGACACATCCTCTTCTCCCTTCTAGACGAATCCAAGAAGCCTTGGATATCTAGGGGATTAAATATAAACCCCCAAAAAACTGAAATCTGTCTCTTAACTTGGAAAAGGAAGCTACCTAGCTATCCTCTTCCACAGGTAAACGGAGAGATACTGGCACTTACAGGTCAAGTCAAGTCAATTACCTTGGAGTAATCCTGGATTCTAAACTTAACTGGAAGGCACAAATAGCTAGCAGAGCCACAAAAGCCGTTAGGGTTTGGGCAACCTGCAGAAGATGTATTGGTCCTACATGGGGACTTCGACCAAAGATGACCCACTGGATTTTCACCAGCGTTGTACGACCAATACTCACATATGCGTCACTTGTATGGTGGACAGCTTTGGGACGAAAATGTAAATGACCGCATCCCGGAGGAAACCAATCATACCGCCCCAAAGTTCGCTTTCCCGACTAGGGAGGAATGGGACAACGGAAAGGTATTGTCTAGCAATCCGGGGATCCACCTCTACACTGACGGATCAAAACGTAACGGTCACACTGGAGCAGGCTTTTTCTGTGAAGCCTTTTCTGCAAAAAAAAAGCCTTCGTCTGCATGACCACAACACCGTCTTTCAGTCGGAAGTAGTGGCTATAACAGAAGGGGCAAAATTTATACAAAGCACTCACTGTGTAGACAAGTGTATTAAAATTTTCTCAGACAGCCAAGCTGCCATTAGAGCTTTATCGACGGACAAGGTAAAATCCAGAGTGGTTCTACAATGTAAAGAGGCCCTTGCTTATCTCTTACTTGTTAACACTGTGGACATTATCTGGGTCCGAGGACACTGTAGCATTGAGGGGATCGAAATAGCCGACGAATTGGCGATAAATGGATCAGAAATGGACACAATCTCAGTCATAACCGGCAGACCTTTCCAATTTCTAAAAAACGAGATGAGCTCATGGGCTTATCGACTTCACAAAAAATCATGGGAAGAATCGAGCGTGGGCCAAGCAACTAAATGGCTATGGGGCCCCCCGAAAAAATCCAAAACAAACTAAACTCTAACGTTTAATAAAAAGGAGTAAAAACAATACACAGGCATCCTCACGGGCCATAGTGAGCTAAGAGGTCATCTTTTCAAATTGGGAAGAGTCGACTCTTACTTCTGCAAGGCCTGTGAGGAAGAGACAGAGACTGTTGAACACTACTTGTGTCACTGCCCGGCATTTGCCAGACTTAGATACATCCACTTTGAAGCTCCGCTTATTTCATCATTGAAACAACTGGAAAGCTTGGACTGGAAAGTACTATGAAAATTTGTCAAATCCACGAAATTTCTAAACTCCACTGAGTAGCATAACAGTTGCAACACATTACAGACGACTCATGATCCGAGGGGTCACAACGGGCTTACTTTATGGCATAGGTGTACTCTGTGCGATGCACAGAGGGATTTTTCCCCCTCCTTCAATCAATCAATCAATCAATCAATCAATCAATCAATCAATAAACAAGTTGAAATGAAATTTCTGTTAAACCTACAACCCAGTTTTCATTTAAAATAAAAGATTGTTTTAATAAATTTGTAAATGTTGATTTAGTATTTTCATAGACATTTGCGGAATTATTACTTAATAAAGTAACATAAAAACTGGAATCACCCATCTTTTATTTTTAAATGTTTGAATAAGAATGCTAGTTTTTTATTAAAAATCACTTTATTTATATAAATATTTGAACAACATAATTATAATAAATTAAATATAGTTTACTTAGTTAATAAATCGTTTTTATAGATCCATGAATTATGTTCAATTCCAAAACCGAACCATTTGACATATACCATATCCTTTTTTATTTTTATAACCTTTTCAACTAGATAAGTATTTGATGTTTCTGTTTTAAGTAATTCTTCTTCATAAAATCCTCCTTTTCTTAATTCTCCTTGATAATCAATTAATTGATATGTAATTGGATTTGTGATATTTTTTATTTATTTTGAATACCTCATTGGACCAATTGGATTCATATGCTTTATAGAAAGTGCCTTTATATTTACTAATTCGAACATCATATCCAATTTTTAATTTACTCATCTTAAATGTTTTATTATGATTGTAAACTGTATTTAAAAGCATTTGTTAAATAGATTTATTGGCATTTTTGGAGACATTTTATTATAAAACATTTTTATTATAAAACATTTTATTATAATAGTTCTATTAAACCTTTCAATTATTGAAGCCTTAATATTGGAAAATGTATGATAATGGTTTATTTCAAATCGATTCATAAATTTCTTAAAATGTGAATTGAAAAATTCTTTACCTGATCAGATTGAATATTATTTGGAATTTTATTCTAAGAATATTTTGCATAGCTAAGGTTACATCGATTCCACTTTTGGTTTTAACAGGAATTGCATATGCGTATTTAGAAAAAACATCTATAACAGTTAGTAAATATTTATATCCTTTATTAATCTTTGCAAAAGGTATCATTACTACAAGATCAATTTGCCAATTATCTGAAATACCCTTTTGTATAAACCTACGCCGTTTAAAATTTCTTCTTGCTTGTCGGTGCAATTCATTTACAAAAACTTCTTTACTCATAGTAAGTTCAGCCAATAATGGAAATGATTGATTTTTAAAAATTTATAGTTATATAAAAAATACATGCTTTCAACAATTATTTTTATTTGAAGTTAGTCATAGCATAGAGAACAATGTTTCATCAATTTGTGTATCCATTTACAATGTTAGTTTGTGGTTCATCAGGTTGTGGCAAATCGACATTTATTATAAATCTTATTAACAATAAACATTTATTTAGTTCTCCTATTACGAAAGTAATTTGGTGTTATGCTGAAAAAAACTCATTACCAGAAATTGATAATGTAAATTTTGTTGAAGGTATTCCAGATGACTTTGAGAATTCCGCCAATGAATCTACACTTATTATTTTAGATGAATTAATGTTAGACTATGGGGGCGATTATCACAAGGCAACGTGTCTGAGTGCATTTCCCTCAGAGTGAGGGTTCGTGCGTTGGGTTTGGGTTCCACCACGGAAAAAACCTATGCGCCCAATGAAAACAAAAAAGAAGCCTCGGGTAACGACCGATTACAACGATGACGACCCACGCAGACGTTTTAAGGACCATGATTAACGGATATGCACCTGGAATGTCCGGACCATTTATAGGGAAGGTTCCTCTATCCAGCTGGAAGATGTCCTCGAAAAATATAAAGCTGACATCACCGCTATCCAGGAGATGCGATGGACGCAGAGAAAGCTAGACGTCGGAAGCTGCAATCACAACAGACAACGCAAGCCTTTTACACTCGACTCTCACACCTGCTTAGACAAAGCACTCCTCCTCTCGATGATATAAGCGCGCAGTGGAATCATATCTCCTGCTCTATGCGTACGGCTGCCGAAGAGGTGCTTGGGTTTCAACGCCCCCTGGGGAATCAGTGGTATGACCAAGACTGTCGCGCGGCCACTGCAGAGAAAGACGCTGCGTACAAATCCACCCTGCAGTCAGTAGCTACGCGAGCTGCGAAGGAGCGATACAAAGAGAAGAGGAGGGAAGAGATACGTCTTTTCAGGCGTAAAAAAGACGTGAGTGTGAGGAGAATGAGATTCATGGGGACAGGAATGAGGCTCGAAAATTTTTCAAGAAAATAAGACGGAGGTTCAAAATCCGGAGCCTCTTCCTGTAAAGATGAGAACGGAAATCTAGTGACAGATATCCAGAGCACACTGAAAATATGGAGGGATCACTTCTCTAAACTGCTGACCGGAGATGATGACCGCAATTCCACCGATAGAGAAGCAAACCCGGCAACCCCAGTACTTGATGACGACGTTGAGATTCCGCCACCCGACCATGACGAGGTCATAACAGCCATTGCTCGGCTGAAAAACAACAAAGCCGCAGGTGCTGATGGCCTGCCTGCTGAATTGTTTAAGACCGGAAGCGAAGAGCTAATAGAGAGCATGCACGAGCTCGTACGCAGAATATGGTCGTATGAAAGCATGCCAAGTGACTGGAACCTCAGTGTACTCTGCCCAATCCTTAAGAAAGGGGATCCCACTATCTGCGCCAACTACCGTGGGATCAGCCTACTCAATATCGCATACAAGGTTCTATCGAGCGTATTATGTGAAAGACTGAAGCCCATCGTCAACAGACTGATTGGACCTTATCAGTGCGGCTTCAGACCTGGAAAGTCCACCATAGACCAGATTTTCACATGCGCCTAATCCAGGAAAAGACCCTAGAAAAACAGATCGACACCTACCACCTATTAGTCGACTATAAAGCCGCCTTCGACACTCCGATAAGAGAACGATTATACGCCGCAATGTCTGAGTTCGGTAAACCTGCGAAACTTATAAGGCTTTGCAGGATGACCCTGAGCAACACACGTTGCTCAGTGAGAATAGGAAAAGACCTCTCCGAGCCATTTCATACCGAACGAGGTTTCAGACAGGGTGACTCCCTATCGTGCGACTTTTTTAACTTATTGATGGAGAAAATAGTTCGAGCTGCCGAACTCCGTCAAAGCGGCACTATCCTCAACAAAAGTGTCATGCTGCTCGCATATGCCGACGATATTGAGCACACGAGCAGTCAGCGCAGCATTCTCCAGATTGGAGAAAGAGTCGCGTCGAATGGGTCTAGCGGTGAACGAGGACAAGACGAAGTTCCTTGTGTCAACAAGCAAAAAAGAGTCCGTGCATCTTGGACAAAAAGCTGATTTTGACACCCACAAGTTCGACATTGTGAAGGACTTCGTCTATCTGGGATCCAGCGTAAACAGCAACAACGACGTCAGCCTGGAGATCAAACGGAGAATAACTCTTGCAACAGGTGCTACTTTGGGCTCAGTAGGCAATTGAGAAGCAGAGCCCACTCTCGCCGGACAAAAATAACGCTCTACAAGTCACTCATCATGCCCGTCCTACTTTATGGTGCAGAAACATGGACGCTGAGAAAGATTCTCCGTAAAATCTTTGGCCCTATCTGCTTTGGTAACGAGTATCGAATAAGGATGAACCACGAGCTGTATGAGTTATTCGACGACATTGACATAGTCAAGCGCATCAAGATCCAGCGGCTTCGCTGGCAAGGTCATGTCGAACGAATGGATGAAAACACTCCAGCCAAGAAGGTGCTTGAATCGAAACTCGAAGGTGGACAGCGTAGAAGAGGGCGTCCAAATCTGCATTGGAAAGACCAAGTTGAGGACAACCTGGCAACGCTTGGTATTTCTAACTGGCGTCAGCGCGCGCAAAGCAGATCTGACTGGCGCGGCTTCATTTCAGCGGCCAAAACCGACCCACGGTTGTAAGGGCCATTTAATTAAGTAAGTAAGTAATGTTAGACTCATTTAATAAAAAAGTTTGTGAACTATTTACTAAAGGTTCACATCACCGAAATTTATCAGTTGTTTTAGTAACGCAAAATATTTTTCATAAGGGAACACATACAAGAGATATATCATTGAATTCAAAATATATAGTTATATTTAAAAATCATAGAGATAAACTACAATTCCAATGCTTGGCAAGAAAAATTTATCCTGAAAATTATAAAGAATTAGTTCGAATATATAACACTTGTACTGAGAGTGCTCATGGTTATTTATTAATAGATCTTACACAACAAGCACACAACGCATTAAGATTCAGATCTAACATTTTCAATAAAGAATTGCTTTGTTTCAATTCAAAATGATGTGCAAACTGAAACGATAAAAATGTCATTGGAAAATTCTGCTGCTCAAAAACTGTTTTACGATCAAAGAGAAAACATCTAATCCAACGAGGAGGATTTATTCCAATTTTGATTTCATCAGTTTTAAGCGGTGTTATAGGAAAAATTTTAGATAATGTCTAATATTTTATCCAAGCTTGTATTATTAAACCCTTCTACATATGAACGCTATTCTAAAGATATATCAGATTAAAATTTTTTTAAACGAAAACTTCTTCCGATATATGCCTCTCTACACTTAAAGATATAAATAAATGGTATGAAATAAAACAAGAACTCGCAAAATATTTGATTTCCAAACAAGAAATAAATATAAAGAAATAGAATAAATCGGTGAAGTCATATAAATCATTAAGGGATAAGGATACTCAAACAAAATGGATATTTAAAAACGATAATGAAACCCAAACAAAAGATATTGGAAAAAGAGATTTTGCTTCACAGGCTGACTTCAATGCTGATGAACATATATTTAGCAATATTAACGAACATGAAGAAAATTCTATGGATGTGGATACAACAATTAATAAAATAAATCATACCTCTGCAAGTTCTGCAGCTAAACGTTTAAAAAACTTTTCAAATCATGGACCACCTAAAGTACGAATTTTGTCAAGTGATGGAAGTAAAAGTACACCGAAAACTAAGCAAACTATGTTACCATATAAATACTCAACTCGCCTTACTCGTCAAAGAAATAAAACATTACAAAATGATTATGATGATGTTAATTGGTATAATATTAAATAAAAAAGCATTTTTTACATATATAAAATTGAAATTTTATTTTATTATTAATTTAATTTAATACATTATACATGTATATAACATTATACATTATATTTAATATGTTTACATATTAATTTTCTAAATATCTATGTTCATAAAAATATCTAAATCAGTATTTAAAGATTTAATATAATTAATTTTATAATGCCCCCAAGCAAGTGTGTTTATACCATCATCTAGTATATACCGCTTGTCATCTATAAAATTAAGTGCTAATTTAATAACACATTGTGTATATAAAATATGGGCTTTAGATCTAATTATATACATTTCTCTCATTATAACTTTTTTATTGTAAAGACATGTTTTATAATCTAGAATAGTTAATGTTTTACTAACTGATTTTTTAACACCTTTTGCTTTTGATATTGGTATACCATCTTCAATAGTAAAAAAGTATGTCTTAGGTTTAAGACATATTATTTCTTTCATTATTTTACCATTATTTTCGTCTTTCATCAAACCCACTACTTTACAATTATATTGATTATAACCAAATATATTAGGATACTCATAACTAGTAGTGTCAAAAATATAATTTGATGGATCAGTTTTTTGTACATCTTCATAAAAGTCTTTATAGAAATCAATAGTATTAACTTCAATTACAAGCGAGTCTGTATGCATATATACAAAACAAATATTTGAATTAAATTTGTTTTTCAAGTACTTACTTAAATGGCCCTTACAACCGTGGATCGGTTTTGGCCGCTGAGATGAAGCCGCGCCAGTCGGATCTGCTTTGCGCGCGCTGACGCCAGTTAGAAATACCAAGCGTTGCCAGGTTGTCCTCAACTTGGTCTTTCCAACGCAGATTTGGACGCCCTCTTCTACGCTGTCCACCTTCGAGTTTCGATTCAAGCACCTTCTTGGCTGGAGTGTTTTCATCCATTCGTTCGACATGACCTAGCCAGCGAAGCCGCTGGATCTTGATGCGCTTGACTATGTCAATGTCGTCGAATAACTCATACAGCTCGTGCTTCATCCTGATTCGATACTCGTTAGCACAGCAGATAAGGCCAAAGATTTTACGGAGAATCTTTCTCTCGAACGCTCCCAGTACTCTCTCATCGGTGGTGGCCAGCGTCCATGTTTCTGCACCATAAAGTAGGACGGGCATGATGAGTGACTTGTAGAGCGTTATTTTTGTCCGGCGAGAGAGGGCTCTGCTTCTCAATTGCCTACTGAGCCCAAAGTAGCACCTGTTGCAAGAGTTATTCTCCGTTTGATCTCCAGGCTGACGTCGTTGTTGCTGTTTACGCTGGATCCCAGATAGACGAAGTCCTTCACAATGTCGAACTGGTGGGTGTCAAAATCAGCTTTTTGTCCAAGACGCACGGACTCTTTATTGCTTGTTGACCCAAAGAACTTCGTCTTGTCCTCGTTCACCGCTAGACCCATTCGACGCGACTTTTTCTCCAATCTGGAGAATGCTGCGCTGACTGCTCGTGTGCTCCTGCCAATGATATCAATATCGTCGGCATATGCGAGCAGCATGACACTTTTGTTGAGGATAGTGCCGCTTTGACGGAGTTCGGCAGCTCGAACTATTTTCTCCATCAATAAGTTAAAAAAGTCGCACGATAGGGAGTCACCCTGTCTGAAACCTCGTTCGGTATGAAATGGCTCGGAGAGGTCTTTTGCTATTCTCATTGAGCAACGTGTGTTGCTCAGGGTCATCCTGCAAAGCCTTATAAGTTTCGCAGGTATACCGAACTCAGACATTGCGGCGTATAATCGTTCCCTTATCGGAGTGTCGAAGGCGGCTTTATAGTCGACTAATAGGTGGTAGGTGTCGATCTGTTTTTCTAGGGTCTTTTCCTGGATTAGGCGCAATGTGAAAATCTGGTCTATGGTGGACTTTCCAGGTCTGAAGCCGCACTGATAAGGTCCAATCAGTCTGTTGACGATGGGCTTCAGTCTTTCACATAATACGCTCGATAGAACCTTGTATGCGATATTGAGTAGGCTGATCCCACGGTAGTTGGCGCAGATAGTGGGATCCCCTTTCTTAAGGATTGGGCAGAGTACACTGAGGTTCCAGTCACTTGGCATGCTTTCATCCGACCATATTCTGCTTACGAGCTCGTGCATGCTCTCTATTAGCTCTTCGCCTCCGGTCTTAAACAATTCAGCAGGCAGGCCATCAGCACCTGCGGCTTTGTTGTTTTTCAGCCGAGCAATAGCTGTTCTGACCTCGTCATGGTCATGAACAGCATGGCCTCGTCATCTATATCTGTTAATAGTTCTAACTCAATACCAGTAATTTTAAACATAGCATCCCATGATAAACCAGGTGCTATAAAATAATGACATGGATCTAATTCAACTCCAATGCAGACTCATTCAATTTCTGAAAACTATCCAAATAATTATACGGAAACACACCCTTTCGAAATAATAATCTATGTGAATTATTTGAAAAGATTTTTTTTGTTATATATATTGAATCTTCATTCAATGTCTTTACTAATTTGTCCAAGCTACTTGGTAGAAATCTGAATGAGTCTACAAACCGTATTTTAAAATTATGATCATCATTTAACTTAATTGTTTTGGTTATTGATATAAAAACCTCTTTTTTTAGAGGAATTATATCAATATCACCGTCAATTTCTTAAAAATAAATGTAAATCATATATGAATAAGTTATGAGTAAATACAGGAAAAAATTTAGTTGCTTTAGCTTTTAAATTACAATCAATATGTGCAGCACCTAAATATTTTCCTGTATAATGACAATGATGTCTTACTTTTGAACTAATATTATTATCTAAACTATTTTTACATATTATACATATCTTACATTCTATAAACGATTTCTTATCCATCTCCGTCATCTCGTTAGGACGAATATTCGCAATTGTATTCCAATACAATTGTTTGATTTTAGTTAGTAGCGTCTCTATTAAAACTTTGGAGCAATCACTTCCTACAATGAATAAACAGTAAAAATGTTTAGTATACATTTGATTATTCTCAGTTTATATTTACCTATATATGTTTTCATTTCATCAACCTTGTCATCATAGGCTCCTTTCATATACCATGAAAAAGCACAAGGTACATGTTCCTATACTGTATTGATGAAGGAATTTAAAGGATCTGGCGTACATCCTTCTAACGGTACTAGTAATGATTCGAAATCCAGATAGAAAGTATATGGAACTTGTAATGTTTTTTCAAAACCATTAAATTTAAGTAGCATTAAATTTCAGTAGCGTCAACGCACTTATGGGGGACGGACGTGTCGTGTCGTCTCTTGTCTTTTTTAACGTGTTCCGTCCGTCGTTTAGTATAAATGTGTTTCAAAACTGTGTTTAATGTGCCCGGCCAACATAAGAAAAATAACGAAATAAAACAAAATTAAATTGAAACACAAACTAATAATAATTTACATAAAAAACTAAAAAGAAACACCAAATAAATAAAACAATAATAATTCAACAACAACAACCGCGTGATAGAACCGGTTTCGTGCTGCCTGCTGAGTTGCCGCACTCGCTGTTTTTGCAATTGCCGACGCAAAGGGCTTTTCTATGCTCTTTGCTGCAATTGCACAGGTTTGTTGACGTATCCCCTCCCTCCACCATCCTACTCCACGCTACTAGCGCGCACGGTTGAGGCTGCAGTGAGTGCGTAATCTATGCTGTGGTGAAGGCATAACACTCACCACGGCTTGACTTACGCTCTCATTTGTTTGTTTCAACTGCTGCGCCTTGGTAGTATGTATGTGAAGTTGCCCAGTAAAAAAAATGTCGCAAAAATTTCGCATAGATTTTTGCAACATTCGTGGGCTAAGGGCGAACTTTTTCTCGGTATATGCGTATGTGTCCATCCATAGGCCACAAATAATGGCACTAGGTGAGACCCAGGTGGATGAGGGTGCAGATCCACTGGATTTTCATATACCTGGTTATCACCTATTGCCATTATTCTCTGCCCATAGGGGCCTTGCTCTTTTTATCCGAAGTGACGTTGCGTATCAACTGCAGCAACAACATAGTGTGTCGGATAGCGAATTTAATACTATTTGGGTTAATTTCAAAATCCAAACACACATCATGCACTTGTGCTTTCTTTATAGGAGTTCGAATTTAGATAGGGTTTCCACCTGTAATAAGCTGGATGCCTTATCTGATTCGATCTCAAATATATTGGAGCAATTTCCAGGCAGTGAAATTGTTGTTGCGGGCGATTTTAATGTGCACAACGCCACTTGGTTGAGCCACTCGGGTCTATCAACACAGGAGGGTTGTTATGTTGAGCTTTTTGCCGAGTGCAACCAACTCACTCAAATGGTGAAGGAGCCGACGTATATTCCACGCGTCGGCGGGCAAAGCCCAAAAGTCCTAGACCTTTTTCTGACTTCACATCATGAAAAATATGATGTAAAAGTCCTTGCACTTCGTAATTCCGACCACTGTACTGTTTCCGCTGAGTTTTCGTATTCTAGTTTACGCGCCTCTTCGATTAAAGCCCCGAAGAGGAATGTATGGTTTTACGAAAAAGCAAATTGGGTTGCGTTAAATGATTTTTTTCGCAACTTTAATTGGAAATTGTGTTTCGCTGACAGAGACATAAATGCTGCGGCTTTAATGGTACTAAATATTATTTTATTAGGTATGCGGTCCTTCATACCTTCTAAAAAAATTTGCATTAAACCTAAGGACCACTCTTGGTTTAATGAGACTTGCAGGATTGCAGTCAGGTCGAAAGAGGAAGCCTTTCAGACTTGGCGTTCTAACAAGAATGCTGATACTGAAAGACTTCGTATACAGGCTAGGAATCGCTGTAATGCCGTGATCTCGCGCGAAAAGTTTCTTCACGAACAAATCGCGTGATAAGGTCCTACTCTATCACAGGGGTAGTAAAAATTTCTTGTCATTTGTAAAAAGGGTGAAGAATCAGACGACATCGTCTACTCCAACTCTTAGTATGAATGGCCAGACCTTCACTGACCCGGTTGACAAAGCTAATCTCTTGGCAGAATTATTTGCAAATAATTCAACGCTCCCAGATAGTAATCAACCACTGCCTGTCGTCGATTCTGTTTCTTCTGCAATGCCGGAGATACATTTTCGAACTAGGGCAGTTAAAAAGGTTTTAGAAAACCTCAACATTAACAAAGCCTCTGGGCCAGATGGCATATCTGCCCATGTGTTGAAGAAGTGCGCGTCAACGCTGGCTTGTCCGTTGCGAAACCTTTTCAACATCTCCTACACGACAGGAGTTTTTCCATCTTGTTGGAAGGTTGCCAATGTCCAGCCAGTTCCGAAAAAGGGCGAGGCCACGAACCCTGCCAATTACCGACCCATTGCAATATGCTCTGCACTCTCCAAGGTAATGGAGAGCGTAATTAACTTCCACTTTGTGAACTATCTTGAGCACAACGAATTGCTCAGTGACCGACAATACGGTTTCCGTAGGACCAGATCCACAGGTGACTTGATGGCGGTCCTCTCCGAAAAGTGGAATAATTGTGTTCACCTTTTCGGGGAGAGCAAGGCTGTTGCTCTTGATATCTCCAAGGCTTTTGATCGAGTGTGGCATAAAGCCCTCGTTTCAAAACTAATTGCATATGGTGTTGGTGAATCTTTTACTCGATGGATATCGAGTTTTCTCCAGGGTCGTTCAATACGAGTTGCGATGGATGGTGTTCTATCGGAACAACATTTCATCAATTCTGGAGTTCCGCAGGGTTCCGTCCTATCCCCGTCCCTATTTCTGGTATTTATCAATGACCTTCTGTCATTGACCCAGAACCCAATCCATTCCTTTGCAGATGATAGCAACATTTGTCATTCATACTCGTTCAAAAAGCGCCCAACCTCTTTGGAGATTGAGAGTAAAAGACGCACTATGAATGACACACTCAATAATGACCTTAAAACAATCTCCGATTGGGGTCTTGCAAATAGAGTTGATTTTAATGCACGCAAGACCCAATGTTGTCTGTTGTCTCACAAAAGAATGGATTCAACCCTACATCCCCTTAATATGGGTGCTGTGGATATTGTAGAGTCAGCTGCTCTTGACGTTCTGGGCATATCAATTCAATGTGATCTCCGTTGGAATGATCACATATTTGACGTGTCGAAAGAGGCGGCCTCGGTTTTTTAAAACGGTGTAAGACATACTTCACTCCAGCTGACTTGCGCACTGTCTACACCACCTATATTCGGCCTAAGATGGAATACAATTCGCACATATGGGCAGGGGCTTCAAAATCTTCTTTGGAGTTCCTGGATCGAATCCAACAGCGTGCAATATATTTAATAGGGGATGAAAATATTTCATCCTCTATTGGTTCTCTTGAGCACCGAAGGACCGTAGGGTGTGTAAGTCTGTTCTATAGGTATTACAATGGTAAGTGTTCGAGGGAAATACATGGCCTGATTCCACCAGGTCGTGTGTCCTCTCGTTCTACTCGGGCATCGAACCAAGCCCACCCCTTCGTAGTTCACTCGGCTCTCAATAGAACCACGCATTACCGAGAGAATTCGTTCTTCAGTCGCACGATACGTTTGTGGAACAATCTCCCTGCGTCTGTTTTTCCCGACATTTTTGATATTGGCAAGTTCAAAACAAACATTCACCGACACTACTCCATCTTTCCACCCTCCATTTAACCTGTCATCCCTTCTTACGATCAACACTGTGCATTGCATGAATAGGGGGCATCCCCTGAGCGTTGGTTAATTTGTAAAAAAAAAAAAAAAAAGTAAGTTATTTTCTGTTAACATGATGATTTATGCTTTTCTAAAGATGCTTCGGAATTAAATTGAAGTATGCAATTATTACACACAAATAATTTATTATTTCTTTTACGTGACTGTGTACTAAAAACGACGACTTATGTCTCTAATCCATACGAAATGAGTACATGTCTCGTTTTCACAAAATAGAATATTAATATGTATTGGTTGTTCATTTTTTGTCTTATATATTGGTCCCAGTATTTCATATTTATTTATATTAACTTCATTATACATAAATATGTTTATGCTAATTGAGTTTTCTAGTTCGAATATTTTCGTATTCTTCACTTTGTGAGGGAATTCTATTCCAGTAAAATAAATACAATTTCCATCAATATTTATAATATCACCAGTAATACCTCTATTCCATAAGATTGTATTCGAGATGGATTTTTGATATTTGAATACATAAGAGCTGATATAATTGATGTGGTGGAAGTTAGCACCGCCATTTTGAGATAACCAAACGAGTTGGGAAAGTTAGGTCACATGGGTAAGTTCGGTCACATGGGGCGGATTTTTATAGTCGGTCGGGCCCGACTATGGAATACCCTACACCTTTGGTGGGGATATTAATGTGGGATATTTAATTGAATACCTTAATTTTAAAGTTTTTAATTAAGTATGCTGAACCTCCCCCCACTCTCAGAATATTATTCATAAATCAGAAATTTACGTCTTATATCCCCATAAATTAAAAAAATTATATAGAAGTATAAGCAACTAAAAAAAAATTGAAAAATATAATTGGGCGGACCACGCCTACATTTAAAATTTTGATTTTAATAATTTACGGATCAAATTTCCACTATGAAAACCCGGGAAATAATGAAAAAAAAAGTGGGCGGATCACGCCCATTTTTGGACCACATATTAAAGGTGAATTATAACAATATCTTTTAAATTTTATAACTATACCTTGAATACTTTTCGAGTTATTAGTTCCGAAAGAGTTATATAAAAGTGACTTGTATGGGAGGTGGTATGGGAAATGAGCCGTCGAGCGATTTGGCTCATTTTCAAACTCAATTCCTACTTTTGGCTAAAATATATTGAGTCGAAATTTCATCGCATTCTGATCAGTATTTCTCAAGTTATTCTGTATTCGGACAGCAAGACGGACAGACAGACAGACAGACAGACAGACGGACAGACAGACGGACATGGCTAATCGGACTCGGGTAGTGATGCTGATCAAGAATATATATACTTTTCCATACCGGACACGCCTCCTAAGGGGCGTTACAATATATGCACAAAGTTAATATACCCTGTACCTCATAGGTGTAGGGTATAAAAACGTATATTGTGCTGACTTGTGCTCGGTTTGTGCTGTTTGTGCTACTAATAAAAAGTTGAAATATATATACGGTTATTTTTTTAAAAATATGTCAAAAATTTGGGTGGAAGTTAGCACCGCCAATTTGTAATTATTTTATTCGTTGTTTGTGCAGGATTGTGCTCTACTTGTGCTGGTTGTGCTAGCAAACAATAATAAAATTTATTAAAAATTGAGAAAATTAAAAATAATTTTCAAATTTTGGGTGGATGTTAGCACCGCCACTTTGAGATTTTTTTTTTTTTGATATTTGTGCTGTTTAGTGCTTGACTTGTGCTGGTTGTGCTACTAAACGATAGTAAAAAATAATTTATTTTGATTGAATTAAAAATCAAAAAACAATGTGGAAGTTAGCACCGCCATTTTCGAAAATATTTTTTTTCGCATTTGTGCTGGATTGTACTCAACTTGTGCTGGTTGTGCTACTTAGAACTGATCAAAAATATGTTATCGTTACCGAATTAAAAATCATACAATATTTCGAAGTTAGCACCGCCATTTTGTAAATTTATTTTTTTGATAATTGTGCCGGATTGTGCACAATTTGTGCTGCTTGTGCTAACTAAAAAACTTTATAAAAATTTTAAGAAATACAATAGAAAAAATCAAAACAAAAATATTTTTTAAACTACACGTATGCACTAACACATGCACAATACCTTTAATAAAAATCATAGCATAGTTTTAGGATTAGAAAACACAGGGTGAGCAAAATTACATAAAAATAAATAGAATTTTCTATTATTTTGATGGTTAGTTTCTTCGATGGTTGAGAATATTTTAAACTATTTTTCGGAATTTGGAATTACAAGTAAAATCCAGGTGACAACATCAAATTTACGATTGCTCTGAGTGTAGAATCACACGAAGTACAAAAATTTAAAATGCATCAACCAAACTGCACAGCATTATCATATTCCTCAATATATCAAAATCACTTTTATGCTCGCATTCCACCATCAAATTAACATAAACGTTATGACATTTTTTTGTAACCTCTTATTTTATAGGTTCCGGTACCATTGAAAGAAATAATAAAGGTTCCGGTTTTACCAAAATTTTTAAAACGATTCCGGTTCCAGTACCAGTACAACTCAAAAGCGACACGTAAGTGCTTGCCATGTCTTTAAGTCGTCAGAACTGATGATGCTTATTGGTTTTTTGGTAGTGATGTTTCCATCTCATAATCAGGAAAACATTTTTCATATTTATTTATATGTATAATTTTTCTTGTGGTTTTGGGTAACACTATTTAGTTGTTTATGTACTATACAATTAAATAGTTTTCAAATTAATAATTCTTGTACCTCATTTTTGGTAGTCAAAATTTTTTAATGTTCATGCATATAATTTTCTGAATTAATAAATTGTTTTTATTATAAGAAATTAAAATGTATTGTTTAATAGTAATTATGACAACATAACTACATTTTATAGTATAATAAAAGGTATATGTAGTAATTTTTCTACATATTTCAGGAAGTTTAAATAAAGACCGGAACCCTTATTATTTCTTTCAATGGTACCGGAACCTATAAAATAAGAGGTTACAAAAAATTGCATAAAGTTTATGTTAATTTGATGGTGGAATGCGAGCATAAAAGCGATTTTGAAATATTGAGGAATATGATAATGCTGTGCTAACTTCCACCACATATATAATTGCCCATTTAAAACAGTAAATGTCATTATTATGAACATTAACACAAGCTTTTTTATTTTGTATGCATTGAGGAAGTTCAATTAATGTAAACTGCTTAGTTATATGGGACATAACTGATATTTTAAATTCATCATCTCCATTTTCAGGTTTAACCGGAAAAATATATTCTCCGTAGACTTCAACATTAAATTTTATTGATTTTTTTTTGATAATAATTCACGTTTTAGTAAAGCTATTAGTTGTGGTTCAATTTTTCTCCAGTAATCTTTTATATTTAATTCTCCTTCGTCACCATTATAGAAGACATAATTGCATACATTTTGTTTGAATGCATTTTTTATTAGCTTAAAACCATCTTTATAATACTTCTCAGCCGATTTCTTATCTAAATTTGTTTTCATATGAGCTTTCCATAAAGATTGATGAACGAAACAATTGCAGAATATACAATTAATTGTTTCATTGCTAGTTGATGGTCCATCATTATACATTACCGGTTCCACCTGTAGTTTTGTCTTCTTGATATATAGCTCCTGATCATGTTTCGATTAATGAAATTTTAAATTGTATTCCCTTGAGAATGTTTTATTACATTTTTTACATGTAAAGTTTTTATTGTCATGCCCATTTAGGATGTGTCTTTTCAAATTATATAACTTCCCGTAGGACTTTTCCCACATTTCACACACGAACATTTTAAAATATGTTTTTGGATACGTTGGATTGAAGTGATAGATATACACTAAATATTGTTCTTTAACTTCAAATCAACATTAACTACCATCAATATTTTTGCTGACTTATTAAATTTTTTTTTTTTTTTGCATAGTAGGGATATCTCAAATTTCTTAGTAAAATATAGAAAACGGAGTTGTTATAAAATGTAAAAAATTATGAAATCGTATTCTGAATTTTATTGAGTTCCGGTGTATGTACTAGATATACTTTAAATGTTGCTGAATTCAAATTTTTATATTCAGTTAAATATATATCATATTACATACTATGGTGTATAAAGGTGTTCTATACAATAGATATAATAATCAATTTTAATATATATCATATTACATACTATGGTGTATAAAGGTGTTCTATACAATAGATATAATAATCAATTTTAATCGTTTTCACACTTTTAATATATAAACATTAAAAAATGGAGTGTGAATTTTTCCCCCATTTAAAATTCTCGACCAGAAACAACCTGAAGCGGCATATCCTGCGAAAACATAATTTTTCTTATAAAAAGGCAAAAACTTATACTTGTAAGTAAATAACTAAATACATTTTTTTTAAATTATTTTATATTAATAATAAAAATTTTATTTACAGTAAATCCTCAAATTGAAATACTAGAAGTCGTAACACTCCCGCCAGTAAATTTGATAGATGTTGAAATTAAGGAAGGTTTGCTAGATGATGGACTAGATCATCTATTTCTTAACTTAGACGATCCGAGGATGTTAAATGCTGATCGTCATTATTGTAATTTAATGAACGATGATGATAATATTTTATTAAATGCTCTACTGTGTTTTGAGCAGATAATGCAAACATAAGTTTTTATTAATTATTTGTTATATTGTTTCAAATCGTTTTAAGAATAAATAAATAAAACAATATGTATATATTTAAATATTTTATTTAAAAATGAATATTGTTACGAAAATTCAGTCTACGGAAAACTGTTCTACGAGTTCGTATCGCTGGAAACAAAATAAAAACGCACTTATATTTGGTTTTAACTAGTATTATTTCAACTAGTATTAATTAAATTTATTAATTTAAATAACAACTTAAAGAATAATTACTTATATGAACTGCTGAATTACTACAATTTATCTTTACAATGTTCACTCACGAGACGCACTAGTTCACTATTAAATCACAACTGAAGTCTGTACCTCAGATGCGGCTCCCTTATATACTGCATGCATCAGTTCGACACGTTTCGAGAAGCTTCGACTTGTTTCGAGAACCTTCTACTCGTTTCGTGAATGACGCATGCTATTGGCATCTCATGTGTTTTAATGTGCTGATCTTCCATCTCTTTCTCGCACATTGCTCGGTACGCTGAATGATCTTCCGTCTCTTTCTAACACATTGCTTAGTGCGCTGAATTGTCTTGCGTCTCATTTATTATTGTTAAATGCTTGCACAGTGGGGCAAACTACATCATTTTGTAACAATATAATTAAAAGTAAGTATATTGATACGTTTTTATTCATAACGTAAATCGAATAGAGCCATCCCCATACCGGCGTGAAGATAGAAACGCCATGATTAATGCATTTCAAAAAACGTGGATGAAAAACGACGCTATCTTCGCTATGTGCGAAGATAGCCACGTTTTTTTTCGAACAATCCACGTTTTTGTTCAAAGTTGGAGAACTCGCTTTCGATCAATATTAGCGTATACACGCACCGAATGAAAGCTTTCGATATATTCGAACAACTTTATATGATATATTATTATATTCTAGCAAACACATTAGTTTTATGTTTTGGTTTTACTTTGTTTTATGCAAACTGCAATAGAATGTTTTTTTTTTGCATCGTTTCCTGACGGAAACGTTTCTGCGTCGCTACCTGTGTTGCGGCCGTCCGTTAAAAAATAAATAATTAAATAATTAAAAACGACCTGCAACATTTCTCTGCATAAAAGTCAATGTCAGACTAGTTGTGAATAGGCATACATAAAATACTTTTTTATTCTCACCACCTTACCATTGTTGTTGTTCAGGCACTGAGCGAAGATAAAAGAGATAGAGACACCACTAATTGCAGATCACTACAATGTGCATTATAAAAACTTAAAAATTTATTATTTAAAACAAATTCTGAACAAAAGACAATCAAGGTACAGTTTTTTTTGTTTGAATAGTGAAAATAAAACCAGTTGGGAAGGTTAAATCACACGGGAAATTCTAAAGTAGGTGTAATTATGATAGTTAGGATTATCAAAATTATAGTCGGTCTAAGCCGACTATAAATACCGTACACATATGTGTGGTTACCATTCAAAGTGATATATAGGTCACCAGGGTATACGAATCCTGAAAATAACTACAAACATTCAATCGCTGAAGAATTTCCATTCATTTGATACCCATATTTACAAATGGGTAGGTGTACCTAATTTCGATTTTTTTTTTTGTGAACCACAAGTCTTTTCGCCGGAAAACATTATTATCATGTATTTGAGCATGATATCAATATATATTTGACAAAAAAAGTTTACCTAAGCACGTATACATAAAAATTGATCTTTATATGTACATTTTATATGAGGTACTTGAACATAAGTGGTCGGATCATAGGTCACAATGGACCGATCTCGCCAATACACATACAGCGTAGGTATATTAGTAATCTAAGTTATAAGTTTCATTTATCTAGCTCTTCAATTTTAAAAGTAGTAGGGATTTCAACAGACGGACAGACAGACAGACGGACAGACAGACAGACAGACGGACAGACAGACGGAGGTCATGCTGATCAAGAATATATATACTTTTCCATACCGGAGATCCTTGCTTCTGGGTGTTACAAACGGCGTACCAAACTGAATATACCCCTTCACTCTTAGTGTATGGTATAAAAACAACATCAGTTAGATATCGCAGTCGTGCCTAGGAACATATATATATATAAAGGAGCTGGACATCTATGCAGCAACAACTATTTTAAAGACAAGCTAAGTGCTCCAAAATTAAATGTAGCGCACCTCCTCCAGTGGACGGCTGCGATAGTTTTTGTTCATCTTGTCCAATTTGTACGTGTAAATATATACTAATCCATGTTTGATGTCCGAAGTGACTCAACATTAAGTTGCGTGCAGCAAGAACAGCTGAATAGTTCAAGTATCGATTAGGGTGACCAGCTGATCATAAAACAAATTACAAACTGCAGTTTAAAATAAGAGAAAACTTATATCCTATAATTGAATTGAGGATTAAATAAAATTATAATAATAAAAAAATAGTAAAAAAAAAATTCAGAAATTAAAATAGAAATACAAAAATAATAAATAGAAAATATAAGATTAAAAATGTTTGTGCAAATAACGAAGAGTTTAGGTTCAATAATATAAAGAAGGAAACAGCCATATTCATATTCTCCCATTTAACAGATTAAAATAAAAGTATATATTTACGAAATACCACTCTAAAGAGCTCTTATTAAAAAAATAAGTCTGTGGTATGAACTCTGATATGGCCTATTGTTAAAATGTTTTATGTGTGTTATTAAATAATAGTGAATTCCCCCCTTTGATGTGTGTGTGTAGCCCTTGCTACTTGATTACTCGTCATTATTTTCTTTTTTGTAATAAATTTGTCATTAAATAAAAATTTGTTTATTTAAATAAAATAAATAAAATAAATAAAATAAATAAAATAAATAAAATAAATAAAATAAATAAAATAAATAAAATAAATAAAATAAATAAAATAAATAAAATAAATAAAATAAATAAAATAAATAAAATAAATAAAATAAATAAAATAAATAAAATAAATAAAATAAATAAAATAAATAAAATAAATAAAATAAATAAAATAAATAAAATAAATAAAATAAATAAAATAAATAAAATAAATAAAATAAATAAAATAAATAAAATAAATAAAATAAATAAAATAAATAAAATAAATAAAATAAATAAAATAAATAAAATAAATAAAATAAATAAAATAAATAAAATAAATAAAATAAATAAAATAAATAAAATAAATAAAATAAATAAAATAAATAAAATAAATAAAATAAATAAAATAAATAAAATAAATAAAATAAATAAAATAAATAAAATAAATAAAATAAATAAAATAAATAAAATAAATAAAATAAATAAAATAAATAAAATAAATAAAATAAATAAAATAAATAAAATAAATAAAATAAATAAAATAAATAAAATAAATAAAATAAATAAAATAAATAAAATAAATAAAATAAATAAAATAAATAAAATAAATAAAATAAATAAAATAAATAAAATAAATAAAATAAATAAAATAAATAAAATAAATAAAATAAATAAAATAAATAAAATAAATAAAATAAATAAAATAAATAAAATAAATAAAATAAATAAAATAAATAAAATAAATAAAATAAATAAAATAAATAAAATAAATAAAATAAATAAAATAAATAAAATAAATAAAATAAATAAAATAAATAAAATAAATAAAATAAATAAAATAAATAAAATAAATAAAATAAATAAAATAAATAAAATAAATAAAATAAATAAAATAAATAAAATAAATAAAATAAATAAAATAAATAAAATAAATAAAATAAATAAAATAAATAAAATAAATAAAATAAATAAAATAAATAAAATAAATAAAATAAATAAAATAAATAAAATAAATAAAATAAATAAAATAAATAAAATAAATAAAATAAATAAAATAAATAAAATAAATAAAATAAATAAAATAAATAAAATAAATAAAATAAATAAAATAAATAAAATAAATAAAATAAATAAAATAAATAAAATAAATAAAATAAATAAAATAAATAAAATAAATAAAATAAATAAAATAAATAAAATAAATAAAATAAATAAAATAAATAAAATAAATAAAATAAATAAAATAAATAAAATAAATAAAATAAATAAAATAAATAAAATAAATAAAATAAATAAAATAAATAAAATAAATAAAATAAATAAAATAAATAAAATAAATAAAATAAATAAAATAAATAAAATAAATAAAATAAATAAAATAAATAAAATAAATAAAATAAATAAAATAAATAAAATAAATAAAATAAATAAAATAAATAAAATAAATAAAATAAATAAAATAAATAAAATAAATAAAATAAATAAAATAAATAAAATAAATAAAATAAATAAAATAAATAAAATAAATAAAATAAATAAAATAAATAAAATAAATAAAATAAATAAAATAAATAAAATAAATAAAATAAATAAAATAAATAAAATAAATAAAATAAATAAAATAAATAAAATAAATAAAATAAATAAAATAAATAAAATAAATAAAATAAATAAAATAAATAAAATAAATAAAATAAATAAAATAAATAAAATAAATAAAATAAATAAAATAAATAAAATAAATAAAATAAATAAAATAAATAAAATAAATAAAATAAATAAAATAAATAAAATAAATAAAATAAATAAAATAAATAAAATAAATAAAATAAATAAAATAAATAAAATAAATAAAATAAATAAAATAAATAAAATAAATAAAATAAATAAAATAAATAAAATAAATAAAATAAATAAAATAAATAAAATAAATAAAATAAATAAAATAAATAAAATAAATAAAATAAATAAAATAAATAAAATAAATAAAATAAATAAAATAAATAAAATAAATAAAATAAATAAAATAAATAAAATAAATAAAATAAATAAAATAAATAAAATAAATAAAATAAATAAAATAAATAAAATAAATAAAATAAATAAAATAAATAAAATAAATAAAATAAATAAAATAAATAAAATAAATAAAATAAATAAAATAAATAAAATAAATAAAATAAATAAAATAAATAAAATAAATAAAATAAATAAAATAAATAAAATAAATAAAATAAATAAAATAAATAAAATAAATAAAATAAATAAAATAAATAAAATAAATAAAATAAATAAAATAAATAAAATAAATAAAATAAATAAAATAAATAAAATAAATAAAATAAATAAAATAAATAAAATAAATAAAATAAATAAAATAAATAAAATAAATAAAATAAATAAAATAAATAAAATAAATAAAATAAATAAAATAAATAAAATAAATAAAATAAATAAAATAAATAAAATAAATAAAATAAATAAAATAAATAAAATAAATAAAATAAATAAAATAAATAAAATAAATAAAATAAATAAAATAAATAAAATAAATAAAATAAATAAAATAAATAAAATAAATAAAATAAATAAAATAAATAAAATAAATAAAATAAATAAAATAAATAAAATAAATAAAATAAATAAAATAAATAAAATAAATAAAATAAATAAAATAAACTTTATGTTGTAGTTCATCAACTACACTAATTTTGAAAACAGCCGCTATTTCAAAACTGCCGGTGCTAATTTACCAATTTGAAAGAATGAAAAATTGGATTTACTGTTTTTTGGAAAAGTAATTCGGTGAGGAAGTGTATTTTATTATTCTGTAAAGTGGCTGAGAAGAGCTTAAAATTTCGACAGCTGTTTTTCATAAAAACATATAATAGAAAACCAGTTGGGAAGGTTAGATCACACTGGAAATTTTAAAGTAGGTGTAATTATGATAGTTAGGATGATCAAAATTATAGTCGGTCTAAGCCGACTATAAATACCCTACACATATGTGTGGTTACCATTCAAAGTGATATATAGGTCACCAGGGTATACGAATCCTGAAAACAACTACAAACATTCAATCGCTGAAGAATTTCCATTCATTTGATACCCATATTTACAAATGGGTAGGTGTACCGAATTTCGATTTTTTTTTTGTGAACCACAAGTCTTTTCGCCGGAAAACATTATTATCATGTATTTGAGCATGATATTAATATATATTTGACCAAAAAAAGTTTACCTAAGCACGTATACATAAAAATTGATCTTTATATGTACATTTTATATGAGGTATTTGAACATAAGTGGTCGGATCATAGGTCACAATGGACCGATCTCGCCAATCTTTCGCACATACAGCGTAGGTATATTAGTAATCTAAGTTATAAGTTTCATTTATCTAGCTCTTCAATTTTAAAAGTAGTAGGGATTTCAACAGACAGACAGACAGACAGACAGACAGACGGACAGACGGACAGACGGACATCGCTAAATCGACTCAGGAGGTCATGCTGATCAAGAATATATATACTTTTCCATACCGGAGATGCGTACCAAACTGAATATACCCCTTCACTCTTAGTGTAGGGTATAAAAAAATAAATAATCAGATCCAGCCAATTATTAAGAAATGAAAAAATAATAATTTCATTTTTTTTGTATTGAAACTCTGCACAATTGTTTGTGTACTTGCCAATCCAGATGTTCGAAAAATTAACTATCGCATGCAAATTATTCAAAGTAAGAAAAAACGTAGCTAAAGCGTTGCTGAACTGCGTTGCTAACTTCGCCACGGTCATCCCCATTACTTCTGATTGTCGTCCTCTAAAAATAATAGACGACTTCTTCTCATTTATATTATATAAATATGGATCATCGGTTTTAACTTTTCTAGAAATTCTTGCTGGTAGATAAAACCATCTATTGTCTGTTAGATGTACAATTAATTTTGTTCCATTAATTGTGTTTTACATTCAAATTTAGAAATCCTAAATTCCTGATCAATGGGCAAGTCATCTACTCCAATGTATGTAGAGAGGTTTCCTTTTGCTAAACTAATAATGTCAGTGAAATCCTTAAAATAATAAAAATATATAAATTAATAAATACAAAAAATTAAAAATAAATAAAAAATCTTACCATATTTTTGTTCCTATCAAATTGTAATGTAGACGATAATTAACTTTAATTCAAATTTTGATCCATTTATATATAATGGATATCTCCTTAAAATGAGTTAAAAAGATTTAGTATAGTATAAATATAACTTAGTATAAATATACTCAATTAAAAATTTAAAGAGAGTATATAAAATTTGAATCAAGAAAAAACTAAATAAAATTAAACATGTTTTAACATGTTCAATCTTTAAAACTTATAGTATGTTGTTTAAAAATTGATCCCGATGGAGCCTTATTGTCAATGCAAATTTAAATAAAAATGATCCCAATGGAGCCATAACCATTCATTCATATAAGCAAATTAAACGAATTAAATGACCATGACTTTGTAGAATAAAAATATACTACAATATCCATTATAGTAAAATTCACCTTGAATTTAATATGTGTCAATGCATTAATGCCGAAGTGCATTTACCTGTTTACAAAAAAATTACCCACCAAAAAATATATGTCTAATAATAACATTCATTCATAAAGCCATGTTTTAAATTACAGTCTTCGTTCCTCAACAAAGTTTCAAATTGAACCCTTTGTTCCTCAACTCTCTTGATGATCATGCAAAATAAATCATCAAGTATAAAACTGAAATGTTAAGTACTTCCATAACATATACAACAACAAAATTATTATGTACATATATGTACGTTTATAAATATTGCCATTAAAAATGTTTACTCCGAAATAATTATCCCAACAACAATATGAGTTGCAAATTTACTCTTTACGGCTGCATGCCTTCATAACATACATATAATATATATGTATGTATCAACATTAACAACATATGTTAAAATGTCATCCCAATGGCTCCATGCCATTATAATGTATATAGTATACATATAATACACCTGAAATTATAGTAACAACTACTCTGTTACAAAATGATCCCTATTGAAAACAATAACAACACCTCTGTTAAAAAATTATCCGAACTGAAATACACTAACAACTACTCTGTTAAAAAGTGACCCTATTGAAAACAATAACAACATCTCTGTTAAAAAATGCTCCTCCTGGCGCCTTATGACTCCATGGAGCCCCTTTGAGCCAGAACCGGCGCAAACATACTACTAGCGTTGAATTGCGGTTGATTCTGTATTTTGTACAGTGTGTAGAATAGGCGTCGTGTTTTTATACCCTACACTAAGAGTGAAAGGGTATACTCAGTTTGGTACGCCGTTTGTAACACCCAGAAGGAAGCATCTCCGGTATGGAAAAGTATATATATTCTTGATCAGCATGACCTCCTGAGTCGATTTAGCGATGTCCGTCTGTCTGTCCGTCTGTCTGTCCGTATGTCTGTCTGTCCGTCTGTCTGTCTGTTGAAATCCCTACTACTTTTAAAATTGAAGAGCTAGATAAATGAAACTTATAACTTATAACCGAGATCGGTCTATTGTGACCAATGATCCGACCACTTATGTTCAAATACCTCATATAAAATGTACATATAAAGATCAATTTGTATGTATACGTGCTTAGGTAAACTTTTTTGGTCAAATATATAGTGACATCATGCTCAAATACATGATAATAAAGTTTTCCGGTGAAAAGACGAAATTCGGAAAAATCGAAATTCGGTACACTTACCCATTTGTAAATATGGGTATCAAATGAATGGAAATTCTTCAGCGATTGAATGTTTGTAGTTATTTTCAGGATTCGTATACCCTGGTGACCTATATATCACTTTGAATGGTAACCACACATAGTGTAGGGTATTTATAGTCGGCTTACACCGACTATAATTTTGATAATCCTAACAATCATAATTACACCTACTTTAAAATTTTCCATGTTAAACATGGAAACTGGTTAAACATAAATTTGTTCTTGTTGTTGTCAGACAGCGCGCATACACCAACCATTGCGAGCGAGCGACATCGCGTTTCTAAGAAGGTTTGCAGCTCCTCGAATGTTGGCATATCACTGTCCGTAAGTGACAGCCCCCACTGCTTCCTAGTTTCAAATGACAATTTTGAAACTACTATGTGAATCAACCAATCATCCCAGAATTTGAGAGGGCGTCCTAGAGCCGACAGCGCTTGAACGTGTTGCAGCACTACGTCAAGCATTTGCTTTATAGCGGTAGCAGAATCCAATTCGGCTTATTCGATTGCAAAAATCGTACTTAAATGCTTTTTGACAATAACTTACATGACTCTGTTGCGATCTTGCAACAATTTACAGGATAATTTGCGTAAGACATTTGAAAATTGCTGATTACACGAAGGGCTTCGCCTTTCAAACATGAACACAAGTAGTGCAGCTTTTGACTATTAGCTATAGTGTTGTTCGAATTAAATATTGAATTGAATGCATCTTGAAAACTGTTTCCGGGTCGCCTGAGAATGTAGGCAATTCCATTTTCGGCAGACGAATGGAACCCAAAATTTGTACATGTGTTGCTGCTTGCATCCATTGGCAAAGCGAGTTTCGTTGGAAAGCCGCCAGCGCAGTCATGAGCAAGCTTCCACCTGGTTCCTCGTCTTCTGCGTCGCAAAAGGACAGTTCTACTGATTCTTGTGCGTTATTGAAGCGAATCCTTTGTTCGTTGAGTATCTTGAAGAATCCTTCAATGCTTTCGCGGTCACCAGCAGTTGCCGCAGTTTTACTTACTTGCAAATATCTTTTAATTGCATTGCTGGTGGAGTCTCCGTTTTTGCACTTTCGCACGTTTCGACACTAAACTTTGTATTTTTTAATACTTATTTAAACGTCAAATTATCGCTCTCTTTATTTTGATAAATTTGTCTGTTACAAAGAGAGGAACAACTGAGGCAATTATAAATCTAAATCTACGTGTGGTTGGTCACATACTATGGTGACTGATAACCATAGTATGGTTGTATGAAATCAGAATATGGCCTCTGACCACCATAGTATGATTGTGTGGAATAATAATATGGTCACTGACAACCTTAGTATGGTTGGGAGAATTCGATATATGGTCAGTGAGAATCATATAATATGGTCACTGAAGACCACAGTATAGTTGTGTGAAACTGTCACTGAGGATCATATTGTTACGAAAATTCTGTTTACGAAAAACTGATCTACAAGTTCGTATCTCTGGATTTTGTATAAAATAAAACCAGTTGGAAAGGCATTTGTGATTCTCATTTGAACATCAATATAGTAGCACGAGTGCGTACAAAATTTAAAAAAAATCAGTAGTATGAGACGCATATGCGCCTCAATACAGTCGCACTAGCGCGAGTAAAATATGTGAGGCGCATATGAGCCTCATTTAGCTCGCACGAATGCTAAAAAAATAGTATGCGCCGAATTTGAGGCTTAATATAGTCGCACGAATGCGAGCAATATTTTTGAGGCCTCATATATCTCGCACGAATGCTGGAAAAAACTATACTGCATTGATGGCAATCAAATGACACTCATAAAAGTCTCATAAAACTGCCACGAATGCGGCTAAAATAAAACTACAAAAATTAGAAAATATCAATTTTTTTGACTTTTTCTTAATACTTATTAAATTTAAATACATTTAAAATTTGGCGATGCCATAAAAAATAAACTTGATATGTTGGTTTCCAAAATTTTTCGGGAAAACTCCAAAAGTGTTTGTAATTTGCTATAAAATTTATGGAAAATATTTCGTAATTTTAGAAAGGCTATTTTGAAGAAAATTTAAATAATTTAGCCAGCAGAATTTTATTTATTACATTGAGTACATCCGAATTTTCTATTAATTTTAATGCGAATCACAAGATTCGCATTAAAATTAATTAATTAATTCACACACAACGGTTGTTGTGTGTGATAGCCGCTGGCTATATAGTTCCTGCAAAAGTAAAAAAAATAAAATTTGAATAATGATAAAAATAAATAAAAATAAAAAGAAAGAAACTTACCTCATAAAATTAATGGTAATGTTGATCTGATGATAAGGAAACACGAACAACTCGCACAACAGACAATATGACATTTGTTATTTATTGTATTGTTTGAAAAATCAATGTAAATTTGAAAATCTACTTTAAAATATTAGCTATAGTAGTCGCACGAATGCGACTTTGGTGATTTGTGTGTGCTCTCACTATGCTCGCACTACACACTCATGTTGTGAGTCTAATTTTTTACTATGCAATCACGATGTGCGCCCGCACGAATGCGAGTTTGTGATTTTTGTGTGTTCGCACACAGCTCTCACTACGCACTCTTCTCGTGCGTCCGCACTTTGTGAGTTCATTTTGTTTGCATATTGCACGCATGGTGTGAGCCCGCACTACAGGATTTTTTGTGCGACGCACGTTTGCTATAAATCCTGAAAATAACAACAAAATTTCAATTGTACCGAATTTCGATTTTTTTGGGAACCACAAGTCGTTTCGGCGGAAAACATTATTTTCATGTATTTGACCATGATCTCAATATACATTTGATCAAAAAAGTTTACCATGGTACGTATACGTAAACGGAAATTGATCAGTAGATGTACATTTTATATGAGGTATTTGAATATAAATGGTCAGATCACAGGTCAAAATAGACCGATCTCGCACACACAGCGTAGGTATATAAATAATCTAATTTATAAGTTTCATTTATCTAACTCTTCAATTTTTGAAGTAGTAGGGATTTGAAGAGACCGACAGATAGGCAGACAGACAGACAGACGGCCATCGCTAAATCGACTCAGGAGGTCATGTTGATCAATACTGTATATGTACTGTATATATATATATATATATATATATATATATATATATATATATATATATATATCTATATATATATATATATATATATATATATATATATATATATATATATAATATATATATATATATATATATATATATATATATATATATGGTATATATATATATATATATATATATATATATATATATATACATATATACAGACGGACATATATATATATATATATATATATATATATATATATATATATATATATATATATATATATATACCGGAGATATATATATGGTATATATATATATATATATATATATATATATATATATATATATATATATATATATATATACATATATATATATATACAGACGGACATATATATATATATACCGGAGATGCTTCCTTCTCGGTGTTACAAACGGCGTACCAAACTGAATATGCTCTTTCACTCTGAGTGTAGGGTATGAACACTTACGTTTGGTTTAAATTATAACAATTAACTTTATTAATTCACTTAAATAAACAACTTTACTAATAACAAATTCTAACAACTGCTGCATATCCACTATTTAACTTGAAAGTAATGAACCAATATTATTGATTCAAATTTTCCATTAAAATTTGAACTTTTGGCTTTATTATGCACTTTTCAAATTTGTTTTAAAGCTCCTAATAATATATAAAATAATTAATTAAAATAAATGATTTATGCGCCCTTATTGCATAAAACGAATAATAAAATTTGGGCGTATTGAGTTTTAAAGCTTTAATCATTACATAAATGAAAACCAGTTGGGAAGGTTAGATTACATGGGAAATTATAAATTTGGTGTTATTATGATAATTAGAATTTTCAAAATTATAGTCGGTCTAAGCCGACTATAAATACCCTACACATATGTGTGGTTAACATTCAAAGTGGCATATTGGTCACCAGGGTATATGAATCCTGAAAATAATTACAAAATTTCAATCGCTGAAGGATTTCCATTCATTTTTTACCCATATTTACAAATGGGTAGGTGTACCAAATTTTGATATTTTTTTTTGGAACCATAAGTCGTACCGGCGGAAAACATTATTTTCGTGTACTTAAGAATGACCAATATATATTTGACCAAAAAAGTTTATCTAAGCACGTATACAGTAAAATTGATCTGTAGATGTAAATTTAATATGAGGTACTTGAATATAAATGGTCAGATCACAGGTCACAATGGACCGATCTGTCCGAGTTTTTCGCATATACAGCGTAGGTATATAAGTAATCTAAATTATGAGTTTGATTTATCTAACTCTTCAATTGTTTAAGTAGGAGGGATTTCAACAGACAGACGGACATACGGACGGACATCGCTAAATCGACTCAGGAGGTCATGCTGATCAAGAATATATATACTTTTCCATACCGGAGATGCTTCCTTCTGGGTGTTACAAACGGCGTACCAAACTGAATATACCCTTTCACTCTTAGTGTAGGATATAAAAATAAAAGACCAGTCCACAAAACGAAGCATAGAAAATACAACAAAAAGTAGGTAGGTAGGCATTTGAGTAATTGTGTATGTGTGCAATTGCAGCCATGTTGAGAATCCTATGATGGGCAGTGATTATTTGCACAACTCGTCGTTACGTGTCGATAGTCGATGATAGCATATACAATTCCTAGTTTTTATTATTCCTATGTCATTTTGTACAAATAAACCGAATCGTTTCATTTGTTGTTTACAACTCCAAAGAAACGTGCGCCGCAGGTACTTAACATTGCTCAAAAACAAACAGCAGCAATAGGCAGCAACAGCAAGAGTAGAGTAGATTAGATATAAAATAAAATGTAAGTAGTTAAAATGTTATAATAAATAAATTAAAATAATAAAACGAAATAAAAAAATTAATATAATAAAATAAAAAAGAAATAATAAAGAAAAAATATTTATTTTTATTTATAATAGTTAATAGTTCATAAATATTATGCATTTTTTAATAAATATTATGAAATCGTTCCTCAATATTATGAATTTTTTTATTACGGTTTTATAAACGATTCATAAATTCGATGAATTTGGTCATTGCTTGAGTACCAATGAAAAATTCATAAAATTGATGAACAAATTCATAAATAGTATGAACTTTATTTTCTGTGTAATCAAATCGGTATTAAGATTGAATTTTTATTTATAATAGTTTAATAGTTCATAAATATCATGCATTTTTTCATAAATATTATGAATGCGTTCCTCAATATTATGAATTTTTTCATTACGGTTTTATAAACGATTCATAAATTCGATGAATTTGGTCATTGCTTGAGTAACAATGAAAAATTCATAAAATTGATGAACAAATTCATAAATAGTATGAACTTTTTTTTTCAGTGTAATCAAATCGGTATTAAGATTGAATATATTTTGGAATAAATAAGTGCATGTAGAAATTTTAATACAAAAAGTATAGAATATAATACAAAAAAACACGTGCTCTCTATATTTCTCTCTCATTATTATCTGTTTTGAAAAAATAATACAGTTTGACTTACATTATAATACAGTAAAGGATAAATATTTTAAAAATGCTGTCATTCTTTCTATCTATGCTTTCTATCTTTTGTTCGTTCATATTTGTTGTGCATCAAAATGATGGGAAATAACAAAAAAATATTTTTAAATTTAAAAATGCCCAATGAATGAAAATAGTCCCAATTATTTTAATTAAGGGGGCATTTGTTACGTGTGGAGACAGTTTAACAACGATTTGATAAAATTGGAGAAATGGAAAAACGCACTTAATTCTGCAGCCTCAACACAGCGCTCGTGGCAAGTTTCTAAGTCTGAAAATTTAGTTACAGTTTGAAATACTTTTGATAATAGTTATAATAGAAAAATTTGGAGTAAGCCCGGAGCAGAAGTCTACCACGAGCACTTGGTGAAAGTTGTGGTGCAGTTTCGAAGTTGTGCCTCATTTTTCCATTTTTAAAATTTAATATTCTAAGAATATTTTATACATAATACAGTAATGTACTAAAATTTAATACAAACTATATTAAAATCTGTAATTTGTTATACAAGCTCATTATTACATTATATTCCATAATGTATTAAATCCTTTTAATTTTAATATACATTGTATTAAAAGTTTCTCTCTTTCTGACAAATGAAAATATTCCAAATTGTATTAGAATTAAATACAACTTCAGATCACAAATTTATTTTAATACTTGACATGCATTAATTTTTAATACATTTCTGGTTTTGTCATATATGTAAGTCAGATTGTATTAAAATTTAGTCCAAAATTTTTAACCGTGTATAGATCTTATATTGAAACATTGTTAAACTATAGAAATGATGGTAAATCTACACATCTTGAATCATGCGGATAGTCATTAGATATAAAAAAAAAATAATTCAATAGTTGAGAATGAAAATTCAGGTTTAGCTAGACAGAAGAAAACATTTAAAAATGGAGAACCAGTAGAATTGATTGGAAAAATACATGCAGATATATTTAATAATAATAGTTTGGCACTACAGTCCTATAAGAACTTAGGCCGAGCTCTCTCACCATTTTGAGCTGTGCGTTTTATATTTGTACTGAAAGTGGTGAGACCTACAGTTTATTACCGAATCCGAACGGCGGGATTCGGCAATAGGCAATGTATTACTCTTGTAGGTTTGCCATTTACTGCCGAGAGGTAGAGCTATTCACTATTCACCCAGGCAATTATTCTCTACTGTTAGATAATGTTATAATTGGACAACTTCTAAATTTCTTAATATTTGGTATGGTAACTAATAAAGCAAATACTGGTGATCGTTCAGAAAATCCGTATAACATTCGCCATTTCAATTTACAAAGATTTAATTTAGTTGTAAATGGAGAACAAGTACCAACACAGCCGATTGAATTTGATTATAAACATAGACGTACAAGTACAAGGGAATATCAAACCTTATTTAAAGGTACTGGCATACATTACTTTAATAAGGGACATCAAATAACTAAAGAATTATTTGATAACGGATATTTCATTTGCATTTGATTTAACACCAGATCATAACAATAACTCAAAGTGCGGAAACTTAATAAATCAGGGTACAATACGAATTGAAGGTCGTTTCAGTCAAGCACTTTCTGAAATAATAACTTGTTTAGCATATTGTTAGTTTGATAGTGGTTTGGAAATTGGAAAAATCATACTGTATTACAATCACTATGGATACAAGTAATATAGAAAGTATTTTATATAGAAATTTAGTAACCAAGAAAAATTTTAAAGGAGTTTTTGCATCAAATCAGCTACCTATAAATCGAATAAAAAAGCCAGCATTTTATATTGTGAATATGGACTCATCATTTAAACCAGGATCACATTGGATTGTAATATATTTTCCTCAAAATGGGCACGCTGAGTAGTTTTGTTCTGCAAGGAGTTCCCCTGTTAAGCCATTTGTAAATTTTATTCAAACAAATGCATCCATGAATTTCCGATTACAAAGTGAAATTTCAATATTATGTGGTGTTTATTGCTGTATTTTTATATATTTTAGAAGTAAAAATATTTCTTTTAATAAGTTTTTTAATTTTTTTGATATACATAATTTATATATTAATGATATTTTAGCTGCGCATTATTTTAAAAGTATTTTGAAGTTTCCTACAATAAAAAATACATACAACAATTTTATATAAATAAATTATAAATTTGTCTGAGACGCACTGAGTCAATGTGCAAAAAACAGATAGAAGAAGAAGATCAGCGCATTAAATACACATAAGTGCGATTATGATGCCAATAGCATGCGTCATTCACGAAACGAGTAGAAAGTTTTCGAAACATCTCGAAGCTTGGCGAAACGTGTAGAAGTAATGCATGCAGTATATAAGGGCGCCGCATCTGAGGCACAGCACTGCAGTAGTGATTGAAAAGTGGTCGAGTGCGTCTCAGGTGGGAGCAATGTCAATAGTGGATATGCAGCAGTTGTTAGAATTTGTTATTAGTAAAGTTGTTTATTTAAGTGAATTAATAAAGTTAATTAACAATAATTTAAATCAAACATTAGAGTGTTTTTTGGAAAATTCCAAACAATTTCAAGAAATTCCAACCAACTGAAATTAGACATGAAGCACGAATTTCTATTTCAAGAAAATTCCAACAATATTGAACAGAAACTTGAAGAAAATTCGAATCAAGTTCCGAAGGCAAAATAGTGGCGAATCGTTGCAGGAATATGCTGCGGATGTTGATAGACTTGCACATTTGTCGTATTCCGATTCAGCGTGTGATTTCTTGGAAATGTGCAAGATAAATGCGTTCGTTGATGGTATACGGGAACCTGGGACAAAACAGGCAGCAATGAATATGCCGAAGGTGACATTTATTGAAACGGTCACCACAACGCTTACGTAGGATATAGCGACTACATTGTGCCGACCAACAAAGGGATACAGACAAGAAAAGAGAACTGAGGATGGTCAAAATAACACCAGGTGCCATCGGGGAAATTCAGGCACTGTGTCGGCACGAGTGTGTACAATGGAATAAGGAGAGTGCTCAAGAGAAGAAGAAAAAACGAACACAATTCATATTTGTTCATGGGATGTTATGACAGATGATCAATGGAGTCTAGAGCAAATTCAAATGATCAAAAGAAAGACCCCGACATCACAAAAATTAGGACGTTCAAGGAACCACAAAGAAAGCCATTATCGAAAGAGATATAATCCAATAGTCAAGCTGCAAGCACACTGGACCATGTAAGATAATTAAAACGATTAATGACAAAGTGTATCGGATTCAGAATACTATATGCGTTAGACGAAAAATGAAAGTCGAACATTTAGAAAGGTTGGCGCCATACAGCGAGCGGGAGGATTAACATCTGTTCGGGATGAACAGATTTAGGTGGAGGGCAATGTTACGAAAAGACGTAATTTGCTCCACTGTGCAAAAGAAAATGAGACGCAAGACAATTCAGTGCACTAAGCAATGTGTTAGAAAGAGACGGAATATCATTCAGCGCACTAAGATTCCAATAGCATGCATCATTCACGAAACGATGCAGTATATAAGAGCGCCGCATCTGAGGTATAGCACTTCAGCAGTGATTGGAAAGTGGTCGAATGCGTCTCGTGTGAGAACAATGTCAAGTTAAATAGTGGATATGCAGCAGTTGTTAGAATTTGTTATTAGTAAAGTTGTTTATTTAAGTGAATTAATTAAAGTTAATTGTTATAATTTAAACCAAACATAAGTGTTCATACCCTACACTCAGAGTGAAAGAGCATATTCAGTTTGGTACGCCGTTTGTAACACCCAGAAGGAAGCATCTCCGGTATATATATATATATATATATATATATATATATATATATATATATATATATATATCAAGGATTGAAACCTAAACGAATAACGGTTTCGATTTCGGTTTCGGTTTTTTCCGCGTTTCGGTTTCGGTTACGGTTTCGGTTTTAAGTTTTTATAACGAAACGGTTTCGGAATACCGGTTCCATGTTACGGTTACGGTTACGGTTTCGGTTTTGATTTCGGTTTTTGTATAAATTTTCTTTATTTCCATATTTTTCAAATAATTTTACGTTTTTTATATGGTGCTAAATTATGTTCAAATTATGATATTGGGGTAAAGTGAGAAACGTAATTTAAACAATGTTTGTTGTTATTTTAGTAAAAATATTGTGTTATATGAATTATTTAATTGATTACGCCAAGAAAAAAATTTAATTTAAAATTTCGTGACCACAAACCAATGAAAAGCAAAATTTTGACTTCCCTGAGATATGATCTGAATTGCAAAGAAGAAGAATTTTGTACAATTTTCATCCATAAAAGCCAAAGAAATTAAATTTCAACAATTCTGTGAACAGCAATATATGTGAACTAGTGATGATCAATTGCAAGAGCAAGTCAAGAAATGGTAATCTTAATCTTTTAAATTTTAAATAAAAGATCGAAGACAAATATCTTAAACTGCACATTAATTATGAAAATGAATAGAATTTGAACAATAATTGTATTAAAGTTACTTATTTTCCATATTTTCAATTTCTTCAACATTTTACCAACAAAAAAATAAAACCAATAATATAAAAATTTTAATTATATTTTAACAAGAATTAACTAATAAAAAATAATTGTATAAATCAAGTGATGTTGACGAGACAATTCAAAATCTCAAGGCCATAATAAAATGAACGAAAAGTCACCAAATACATTTTCAAAATGCTAAATATTTTTTTACAAACTTCTTTATGTATCTGTCAATTGATAAGAAAATGGAAATCTATTAGTTGATATTTCAACTTTAAAAATACATCAATTACTTTTTATAATATTAATCAACAAACTCGAAAATTAAGTTTTTCATAAAAATGTGTTTGGTGACTTTTCGTTCTACAATACAATAAATATAAGGAATATTTCGTACAGGCATATATCTGTTTTCGTCACAGATTAAAAAATCCGTATGATACATGTTTACGCCAAACCGCATGCAGTGTAAACACTGTATTATTAATTTAGTACATTTCGTGACATGTCAAACCTCAAGAGGTGAATTTCATCACTTCCTTTCAACCCTCCTTCTTTGAGGTTCTCGGGGCTGCAATAGCGCAGTGCTCGGTCTCTTTGCTGCCACCCACCGAAGGAAGATCATCAAAGTAAGAACTACGTTCCCGCATAATAAATTAATACTATATATTATTATATATATTGGATTTCCTTTCTTTGATTTCCAATCATATTTTGTATTATTATACATTTCCTAAATTTATATGGCAAACACTTTGGTTTGTCCCTAAGTAGAAAATATATTTGCTCAAATAAATAGATAAGTAAAACCATAAATTTCTGCATTTTTAATTAATTTTGAATTTTGGAAAATACGCCTTTTTGCGTAAACAATACACATACCGTATGTCAATAGTACTCAAATAATATTTTGCATAGTAACATTTTTCTTTGCGAACACCATGCGAACACAAACTCAAACGCTACAAAGCGAATACTAACAGAAAGAAGAGAATATAACAATAACGATTACGATTCTTATACACACACTTTCACAACGACAACTCTTCGTTCGCATTCGCTTCGTTCGTATTATCGCATGACAACAGACAGACGCATGACAACGGACAGACGCATGTATCTAGTACAGCTCTCTAGTTGGCAACAACAACGAGTTCTCTTGTGGTACAAAAAATTTTCTGCCAAAAATTCTATCAAAAGCTTGGATGCTGCTTTATTCGCATTTTTGTTGTTGTTGCACTTTCAAACGAATCAGCGGATTTGTGAAAAATAAAAATACAAAAAGCAATATATCAGCTAAATATATCACACTGTAAAATGTTCATATATTATTTTTTATTACTTCATGATTTTACAATTAACAAAAAAACTATATATAAAAGTAAAACAAAAATAATAATGTGCATATGCACAATCGATGTACGAACTAGCGTTGCGAAGAAAAGAGTAAAAACATTGTTTTGTCTGTTTTATCATATTGAAGCGACTTTTGAAGCACTTTTAAAGCTATTTACCGCTTCAAAAGTGCTTCACAGGCCTTATTTTTAAGATGCTTATATTCTTTATAATTGACAAAAACAAAATAAAAACACACATCTTCATTAATATTCACGTTCATAAATATTTTGCACGCTTTCTATTGTTACTTGTTGTTCAATATTTAGTAACAGGAATTATTTTGTATATCATTATTACCTTAAAAACATAATAAATACATTAAAATCACTTGCTCTTGTTATTTTTTTTTTCAAAATCTCGATCTTATTCTCCTTTTTGTTCTTGCAAAAAAAAAAATGCAAGAACAAGATGCAAGAACAAGAAATTTTTAATCATCACTAATGTAAACAAATATCTGCCTTATACTTGAAATGTTTAAACTTGTAGAACTTGCACTTCATTTTTCGTGTTTCCTTAAATAGTTACTGAGATGTTAATAATTTGAAACTTTTTTACATTTTTTCTTGCATTACCATTGTTTTGTTTATGTCCGAAATTGAGCTGTTTTGAAATATCAGTCAAAAATCCATTAGAAGACTTATAAATAGTATTCTATTGAATAGATCCTTTAAAAGAATATAAAAATATTCAAATGAACTTTTCAAAACTTGTCCCACTTTACCCCAAGCTCCCCTATATATTTTACTAATAAAATAAAGAAAAAACCAATGTTATTAAAATTTGAATCATTTTTTTAACGTAAAAATTTTGCTTGGAGTTGCTGGTGTTTTGTTGTTAATTCGATTAATGAAACAAAAAACAAATTTTAGACCAAATACCGTTGTTTTGGAAATATCGTTTCTCAAAAAACAACATGTGAATTTTTGTACAACCAAAAAGGTTTATTTTGGGAACTCCAAATTTTAATTAATAACATTTTACTTAAGATCATCTATATAAAATAAAATTTGTTTTTCTGTTTCTTTTTTTACTTTTTTAAAAACCGTTTTAAAGCGGTATAAAACCGGACATTGTTCTCACACGAGACGCATTCGAACACTTCCCAATCACTGCTGAAGTGCTATACCTCAGATGCGGCGCTCTTATATACTGCATCGTTTCGTGAATGATGCATGCTATTGGCATCTTAGTGCGCTGAATGATATTCCGTCTCTTTCTAACACATTGCTTAGTGCACTGAATTGTCTTGCGTCTCATTTTCTTTTGCACAGTGGAGCAAATTACGTCTTTTCGTAACATTGCCCTCCACCTAAATCTGTTCATCCCGAACAGATGTTAATCCTCCCGCTCGCTGTATGGCGCCAACCTTTCTAAATGTTCGACTTTCATTTTTCGTCTAACGCATTTAGTATTCTGAATCCGATACACTTTGTCATTAATCGTTTTAATTATCTTACATGGTCCAGTGTGCTTGCAGCTTAGGCTTATTTGACTATTGGATTATATCTCTTTCGATAATGGCTTTCTTTGTGGTTCCTTGAACGTCCTAATTTTTGTGATGTCGGGGTCTTTCTTTTGATCATTTGAATTTGCTCTAGACTCCATTGATCATCTGTCATAACATCCCATGAACAAATATGAATTGTGTTCGTTTTTTCTTCTTCTCTTGAGCACTCTCCTTATTCCATTGTACACACTCGTGCCGACACAGTGCCTGAATTTCCCCGATGGCACCTGGTGTTATTTTGACCATCCTCAGTTCTCTTTTCTTGTCTGTATCCCTTTGTTGGTCGGCACAATGTAGTCGCTATATCCTACGTAAGCGTTGTGGTGACCGTTTCAATAAATGTCACCTTCGGCATATTCATTGCTGCCTGTTTTGTCCCAGGTTCCCGTATACCATCAACGAACGCATTTATCTTGCACATTTCCAAGAAATCACACGCTGAATCGGAATACGACAAATGTGCAAGTCTATCAACATCCGCAGCATATTCCTGCAACGATTCGCCACTATTTTGCCTTCGGAACTTGATTCGAATTTTCTTCAAGTTTCTGTTCAATATTGTTGGAATTTTCTTGAAATAGAAATTCGTGCTTCATGTCTAATTTCAGTTGGTTGGAATTTCTTGAAATTGTTTGGAATTTTCCAAAAAACACTCTAATGTTTGATTTAAATTATTGTTAATTAACTTTATTAATTCACTTAAATAAACAACTTTACTAATAACAAATTCTAACAACTGCTGCATATCCACTATTGACATTGCTCCCACCTGAGACGCACTCGACCACTTTTCAATCACTACTGCAGTGCTGTGCCTCAGATGCGGCGCCCTTATATACTGCATGCATTACTTCTACACGTTTCGCCAAGCTTCGAGATGTTTCGAAAACTTTCTACTCGTTTCGTGAATGACGCATGCTATTGGCATCATAATCGCACTTATGTGTATTTAATGCGCTGATCTTCTTCTTCTATCTGTTTTTTGCACATTGACTCAGTGCGTCTCAGACAAATTTATAATTTATTTATATAAAATTGTTGTATGTATTTTTTATTGTAGGAAACTTCAAAATACTTTTAAAATAATGCGCAGCTAAAATATCATTAATATATAAATTATGTATATCAAAAAAATTAAAAAACTTATTAAAAGAAATATTTTTACTTCTAAAATATATAAAAATACAGCAATAAACACCACATAATATTGAAATTTCACTTTGTAATCGGAAATTCATGGATGCATTTGTTTGAATAAAATTTACAAATGGCTTAACAGGGGAACTCCTTGCAGAACAAAACTACTCAGCGTGCCCATTTTGAGGAAAATATATTACAATCCAATGTGATCCTGGTTTAAATGATGAGTCCATATTCACAATATAAAATGCTGGCTTTTTTATTCGATTTATAGGTAGCTGATTTGATGCAAAAACTCCTTTAAAATTTTTCTTGGTTACTAAATTTCTATATAAAATATTTTCTATATTACTTGTATCCATAGTGATTGTAATCAGAGATCGGAAATGCCCGTGTGCGTGCGCCTGCACATGCCCCTTTCTTCATACACTGACGAGCAAATTTGTTTTACACAGACACTGCACTCGGGCATCACATTTTTTTTTACAACACATCCCGTCGCAACGAGTGATGCTTTGCATTATTCTCGGTACCTGCCCTCGTGCGTGCTACGAAACTAAAAACTGCAGCCCGCGCAGACGTGGAATGAGAAAATAGAAAAGCATATCGCGCAAGTGCTATGGTATTTATTTCGCGGGGCAACTCCGTGCAACAGCGAAAACCGACTGCCCCGGGCAGCACGCGGGGCAGTTTTTCACAGCCAGTTAATTTTTTCTTATATGACATTCTTATGTGGCGCATGAGTACGGCACTGTTATAATATACTGCGCAATGTTTTAATAATTTTTAAATAAAACTATCGTTAATACAGAAAAGTTTGGCAATACTCAAATACACTTTTAATCGTAGTTTTAATTTGGTTTATAAAAATTGTATAATTTAGTACAAGTTTTTCAGTGCAAGTTTAAACTTAGTGTACATTTTTACAAATGAGGATATACATTATTTTTCGAAGCCTATCATGTAGCTTTTTTATTAAAATAGATTTTTGCACATAATAATTTTTGTGTTTGAATAAAAATGTTGATTAAGATTTCATGTTAAATTTATTTTTCTGTTCAACGAACAATTAAAAGATACAATTTTTAGAAACCAAAATAAAACTGCGATAAAAGTGTATTTGAGTATTGCCAAACTTGTCTGTATTATCAATAGTTTTATATAAAAATTTTTAAAACATTGCGCAGTCTAGTAAAACAGTGCCAATAAAATTTACTGGCTGTGAAAAATGCGCGTGCTGCCAGGGCAGTTTCGTAGCACGCACGAGGGCAGGTACCGAGAATAGTGCAAAGCATCACTCGTTGCGACGGGATGTGTTGTTAAAAAAATGTGGTGCCCGAGTGCAGAGTATGCGTAAACAAATTTGCTTCTCATTTACTTAAGGGCGCGGGCGTGCGTGCAAATCCGAACTCTGATTGTAATACAGTATGATTTTTTCAATTTCCAAACCACTATCAAACTAACAATATGCTAAACAAGTTATTATTTCAGAAAGTGCTTGACTGAAACGACCTTCAATTCGTATTGTACCCTGATTTATTAAGTTTCCGCACTTTGAGTTATTGTTATGCTCTGGTGTTAAATCAAATGCAAATGAAATATCCGTTATCAAATAATTCTTTAGTTATTTGATGTCCCTTATTAAAGTAATGTATGCCAGTACCTTTAAATAAGGTTTGATATTCCCTTGTACTTGTACGTCTATGTTTATAATCAAATTCAATCGGCTGTGCTGGTACTTGTTCTCCATTTACAACTAAATTAAATCTTTGTAAATTGAAATGGCGAATGTTATACGGATTTTCTGAACGATCACCAGTATATGCTTTATTAGTTACCATACCAAATATTAAGAAATTTAGAAGTTGTCCAATTATAACATTATCTAACAGTAGAGAATAATTGCCTGGGTGAATAGTGAATGTCTTGATTTAAACTTATTTATATGGATAAATAGCATTTCTACTTTGTTAAACATTATGATGAGCTGTTAAAATATTACTGTTAATGGTATGATGATTAATGTAAAAGTTAGCTTCATGAATTTTAATATATGACTCTCTAAATTTTGAATCTTCTAGTATATAAAAAGAAGGTTTCTCCATATTTAAGATCCCCATTATTAAGAACATATTTAGCTTGATTAAATATATATATGTAGCCGCGGTAGCTCAGTGGTTAGTGCGTTGGACTGCGAGTCGAAATGTCCCCGGTTCAAGCCTGGTCTGGGGCTAACAATATCTTTTCAGTGAAACATTTTTCTATTCCGCGCTACCTCTCGGCAGTAAATGGCAAACCTACAAGAGTAAAACATTGCCTATTGCCGAATCCCGCCGTTCGGATTCGGTAATAAACTGTAGGTCTCACCACTTTCAGTACAAATATAAAACGCACAGCTCAAAATGGTGAGAGAGCTCGGCCTAAGTTCTTATAGGACTGTAGTGCCAAACTATTATTATTAAATATATCTGCATGTATTTTTCCAATCAATTCTACTGGTTCTCCATTTTTAAATGTTTTCTTCTGTCTAGCTAAACCTGAATTTTCATTCTCAACTATTTAATTATTTTTTTTTTATATCTAATGACTATCCGCATGATTCAAGATGTGTAGATTTACCATCATTTCTATAGTTTAACAATGTTTCAATATAAGATCTATACACGGTTAAAAATTTTGGACTAAATTTTAATACAATCTGACTTACATATATGACAAAACCAGAAATGTATTAAAAATTAATGCATGTCAAGTATTAAAATAAATTTGTGATCTGAAGTTGTATTTAATTCTAATACAATTTGGAATATTTTCATTTGTCAGAAAGAGAGAAACTTTTAATACAATGTATATTAAAATTAAAAGGATTTAATACATTATGGAATATAATGTAATAATGAGCTTGTATAACAAATTACAGATTTTAATATAGTTTGTATTAAATTTTAGTACATTACTGTATTATGTATAAAATATTCTTAGAATATTAAATTTTAAAAATGGAAAAATGAGGCACAACTTCGAAACTGCACCACAACTTTCACCAAGTGCTCGTGGTAGACTTCTGCTCCGGGCTTACTCCAAATTTTTCTATTATAACTATTATCAAAAGTATTTCAAACTGTAACTAAATTTTCAGACTTAGAAACTTGCCACGAGCGCTGTGTTGAGGCTGCAGAATTAAGTGCGTTTTTCCATTTCTCCAATTTTATCAAATCGTTGTTAAACTGTCTCCACACGTAACAAATGCCCCCTTAATTAAAATAATTGGGACTATTTTCATTCATTGGGCATTTTTAAATTTAAAAATATTTTTTTGTTATTTCCCATCATTTTGATGCACAACAAATATGAACGAACAAAAGATAGAAAGCATAGATAGAAAGAATGACAGCATTTTTAAAATATTTATCCTTTACTGTATTATAATGTAAGTCAAACTGTATTATTTTTTCAAAACAGATAATAATGAGAGAGAAATATAGAGAGCACGTGTTTTTTTGTATTATATTCTATACTTTTTGTATTAAAATTTCTACATGCACTTATTTATTCCAAAATATATTCAATCTTAATACCGATTTGATTACACTGAAAAAAAAAGTTCATACTATTTATGAATTTGTTCATCAATTTTATGAATTTTTCATTGTTACTCAAGCAATGACCAAATTCATCGAATTTATGAATCGTTTATAAAACCGTAATGAAAAAATTCATAATATTGAGGAACGCATTCATAATATTTATGAAAAAATGCATGATATTTATGAACTATTAAACTATTATAAATAAAAATTCAATCTTAATACCGATTTGATTACACAGAAAATAAAGTTCATACTATTTATGAATTTGTTCATCAATTTTATGAATTTTTCATTGGTACTCAAGCAATGACCAAATTCATCGAATTTATGAATCGTTTATAAAACCGTAATAAAAAAATTCATAATATTGAGGAACGATTTCATAATATTTATTAAAAAATGCATAATATTTATGAACTATTAACTATTATAAATAAAAATAAATATTTTTTCTTTATTATTTCTTTTTTATTTTATTATATTAATTTTTTTATTTCGTTTTATTATTTTAATTTATTTATTATAACATTTTAACTACTTACATTTTATTTTATATCTAATCTACTCTACTCTTGCTGTTGCTGCCTATTGCTGCTGTTTGTTTTTGAGCAATGTTAAGTACCTGCGGCGCACGTTTCTTTGGAGTTGTAAACAACAAATGAAACGATTCGGTTTATTTGTACAAAATGACATAGGAATAATAAAAACTAGGAATTGTATATGCTATCATCGACTATCGACACGTAACGACGAGTTGTGCAAATAATCACTGCCCATCATAGGATTCTCAACATGGCTGCAATTGCACACATACACAATTACTCAAATGCCTACCTACCTACTTTTTGTTGTATTTTCTATGCTTCGTTTTGTGGACTGGTCTTTTATTTTTATATCCTACACTAAGAGTGAAAGGGTATATTCAGTTTGGTACGCCGTTTGTAACACCCAGAAGGAAGCATCTCCGGTATGGAAAAGTATATATATTCTTGATCAGCATGACCTCCTGAGTAGATTTAGCGATGTCCGTCCGTCTGTCCGTCTGTCTGTTGAAATCCCTCCTACTTAAACAATTGAAGAGTTAGATAAATGAAACTCATAATTTAGATTACTTATATACCTACGCTGTATATGCGAAAAACTCGGACAGATCGGTTCATTGTGACCTGTGATCTGACCATTTATATTCAAGTACCTCATATTAAATTTACATCTACAGATCAATTTTACTGTATACGTGCTTAGATAAACTTTTTTTGGTCAAATATATATTGGTCATTCTTAAGTACACGAAAATAATGTTTTCCGCCGGTACGACTTATGGTTCCAAAAAAAATATCAAAATTTGGTACACCTACCCATTTGTAAATATGGGTATCAAATGAATGGAAATCCTTCAGCGATTGAAATTTTGTAATTATTTTCAGGATTCATATACCCTGGTGACCAATATACCACTTTGAATGTTAACCACACATATGTGTAGGGTATTTATAGTCGGCTTAGACCGACTATAATTTTGAAAATTCTAATTATAATAATAACACCAAATTTATAATTTCCCATGTAATCTAACCTTCCCAACTGGTTTTCATTTATGTAATGATTAAAGCTTTAAAACTCAATACGCCCAAATTTTATTATTCGTTTTATGCAATAAGGGCGCATAAATCATTTATTTTAATTAATTATTTTATATATTATTAGGAGCTTTAAAACAAATTTGAAAAGTGCATAATAAAGCCAAAAGTTCAAATTTTAATGGAAAATTTGAATCAATAATATTGGTTCATTACTTTTTGAGATACGGACACGCACAAACTTTAAACGCAAATATCTCAAAACTTACTTTTTCACGTAACGCCCTTATGCACCCAACGCTTTAACTATGAACTCGTTTATTATATCAATTGCGCTCAAATTGTGCGATTCGTATATACGTAGAATAGTTCATAAATAGAATGATTTTTTCCATATATATTATGAACGGTGTCTCAATTAATGGCGTTCATTCCATTTATAAACAAAATTTTTTCTGTGTACAAGCAAGATGGGAAGGTTAGATCACATGGGAAATTTTTAAGTAGGTGTTATTATCACATAACGCCCTTATGCACCCAACGGATTATCAAAATTATAGTTAGGATTATCAAAATTATAGTCGGTCAAAGCCGACTATAAATACCCTACACATATGTGTGGTTACCATTGAAAGTGGTATATAGGTCACCAAGGTATACGAATCCTGAAAATAACTACAAACTTTCCATCTCTGAAGAATTACCGTTCATTTGATACCCATATTTACAAATGGGTAGGTGTACCGAATTTCGATTTTTGTTTTGGGAACCACAAGTCGTTTCGCCGGAAAACATTATTTTCATGTATTTGAGCATGATGTCAACATATATTTGACCAAAAAAGTTTACCTAAGCACGTATTCAGTAAAATTGATCTGTAGATGTTAATTTTATATGAGGTATTTGAACATAAGTGGTCGGTTCTCAGGGCACAATACACGATTTTATATTATATTGTCGTCGTTCAGTGAAAAGTCGTTAAGTCCATTTTTCGAAAAAGTCGAGATAAGAATGCCACTATAATAAAAACGAACTCTTCTTTACGTTGCAAAAGTCCTCGAAGTCCCACATCTTACCAATCTGATGATATTAAAAATGAAAAATCAGTAAGTCCAAATATTTAAAAATTCAGTTCAGTGAAAAGTATTTATATGGGACTTAGTGCCTTTTCACAGAACAGCAATCGTCGAAATCTAAATACAACGGTGCTGTGTCCACAAAAATGGTCGGATTTAAATTATAGATATTATGCAGTTCTTTCATCTCTAATTCAAACTAAAATCAATTACAATTATATGGATAAACTGGAGCACTCTTACTGTTTATATGGGACTTAGTGACTTTTCACAGAACGGTAATCGTCGAAATCTGAATAAAACGGTGATGTGTCCACAAATATGGTCGGATTTAAACGATTTTCGGATTAAATGATAGTTCTTTCATCTCCAATTCAAACTAAAATCAGATACAATTATATGGATAAACTGGACCACTCTTACTGTCTATATGGGACTTAGTGACTTTTCACTGAACGGTAATCGTCGAAATCTGAATAAAACGGTGATGTGTCCACAAATATGGTCGGATTTAAACGATTTTCGGATTTAATGATAGATAATATGCAGTTCTTTCATCTCCAATTCAAACTAAAATCAGATACAATTATATGGATAAACTGGAGCATTCTTACTGTTTATATGGGACTTAGTGACTTTTCACTGAACGGTAATCGTCGAAATCTGAATAAAACGGTGATGTGTCCACAAATATGGTCGGATTTAAACGATTTTCGGATTTAATGATAGATACTATGCAGTTCTTTCATCTCTAATTCAAACTAAAATCAGATACAATTATATGGATTAACTGGACTACAGTTACTGTGTATATGGGACTTCGTGATTTTTCACTGAACGGTAATCGTCGAAATCTGAATAAAACGGTGCTGTGTCCACAAATATGGTCGGATTTAAACGATTTTCGGATTTAATGATAGATTTTGTACAGGTCTTTCATATCCAATTAAAACTAACATCAAAAACCCTCATTTAGATACACTGTAGCAACGTTTCTGTTTATATGGGACTTAGTTTCATATAAACAGAATGAGAATAGCGACCCCCCACTCCTACTTGCACTCAGAAAAATGTTGCAAGGCATTAACCCCAATATTCGGATTAATCCCTTCGAACTGATCGTAGACCGCCCACCCACACCTTTTTCAGCTCAAAAGATGTTGCAATGCGTCAGCATGAATTTTTGTGGATTTTTATGCGGCTATTGGGGTAATGAAGGTAGTATTTTATTCACACGGCTGCAACCTGCCATTCATATCGAACGACATGGCATGCCTTCTTTAAAATATTTTTATATATGTACACCGAGGGAAAAAGGTAATAAATTTAAATACTTTTCGACATGTTTTTCACCCGTAGTCTTTTATATTTAAATTAAATACTTTTTATTTAAACTTGATGTAAATATTTTTTATTCAAATTTATTACGTACGTAATAAAATTTGAAGTAAATACATTTTATTTAAATTTATTACGTATCTTATAAAATTTGAATTAAATACTTTTTATCACTTTTTATTAAGGTTATAACATTTGAATTTAACCACAACATCATAAATATGTAAATTGGTATTTTAAATACTATTTATTTCATATAAAGAAAATTATGAACAGATAAAATTATTATTTTAAATTTATTTTGAATTTAAATACGCGCGTAATATTTTTTGTATGGCTTATTACGTTTTTTATTACAAAAGTATTTAAATCAAATTTAAATAAATTTTATTTAATTTTGTTACGTCACTTTTTTCTTAATGTACCCTTTTTCGAAAAACAACGTTTTCCAATAAGTGAATTTTAATTTTTAGGGGGAAGGGGGTTGACTTTTGTGGGATGATTTTTTGTTTCCGCATGAGCTTCCATTGCCTGCTTGATACTGCTTTTTTTAATTTTTTGATACTTGATCTGTGAAGTACACAAGAAACCCTATTTCCATCCTTTTCTTTCTTTATTTTTAGGGGATTCCAGGGGTACGAGGGGTATAATATTTTTAATTTATATATTTAATTTTTTATTTAAAGGGACGTGGCTTTTTATTTTCGGACAGATCGGTTCATTGTGACCTGTGATCTGACCATTTATATTTAAGTACCTCATATTAAATTTACATCTACAGATCAATTTTACTGTATACGTGCTTAGATAAACTTTTTTGGTCAAATATATATTGGTCATTCTTAAGTACACGAAAATAATGTTTTCCGCCGGTACGACTTATGGTTCCAAAAAAAACCATAATAGTCGGCTTAGACCGACTATAATTTTGAAAATTCTAATTATCATAATAACACCAAATTTATAATTTCCCATGTGTTCCGGTTACGAAATGTTGCGGTTAAAATTCACGATAATGTGAAATTTTATTTCTAAAATAATTTACATGTTTTTTAAGATATTATAAAGAATAAATAAAAACAACTTACCGCAGTTTCTCCTTTTCGTAACGTTCTATTTCAAATGAAAATTTATAATTTTCCAAATGAAATATATGAACAGGAGAAATCTGAGCAACTTATGTAAATTAATATTAAATCAAACAAGTAAAAAACATTAAAGTAAAAAACAATACATAACATTCCCTGCCCAGTGAAACGTCTACGTTTCACCACTTTCAATATCTAGCTTGGCAAGCTTTGCGACAGCACGTTGAAATAATCCTTTTGCTGTACTGCTACATAGTCGAACACTTCAGAAAATCTGGTTGCTTCTTCATTGGCTCCAACGAAGTTCTTTCCATTGTCGGAGCGTATTCGACTGGGCACCCCACGACGATTTATGAAATTTCGAATGGCTATTATACAAGCATCAGTGGACAAATCATAAGCCACTTCAAGATGGACGGCTCGAATGGTGAGACACGTGAACAGTGCTATCCAGCGTTTTTCACGACGACGTCCAACAGATACTATTATTGGTCCAAAGTAATCGAGTCCAGTGTATGTGAAAGGTCTTACAAATGGTGTAAGCCGATCACATGGCAGTTGTCCCATTAATGGTATTGACGGCGTAGATTTGGCAATTTTACAGATCACACAATTAGCAGATATTGATCGTAAAACTTGACGTAAACGTGGGACCCAAAAACGTCTTCGTATTTTGCATATCACCGCTTCAAAATTTTGATGTCTCATCAGACAATGTTCATAAGCAATCATTAATTTTGTAATAAGGTGATCTGGTGGCAACATAATTGGCCGTTTAGTGGCATATGTCAAACAACTGGCAGCATCCAAACGACCGTTCACACGAAGAAGACCATTGCTGTCAATATACGGCGTCAATGTGTGGAGACTGTTGTCTAGAGGTAACTGTTGTCCGCTTTGTATTAGTTTCAATTCATCACCATATCTCTCTTTCTGAGCGAATCGAACTAATGTATTTTCCGCAATTTCCAGTTCAACTGCCGTGAGCCCATATTCGAAATGTTGAATTTTTTCCTTCTTACAGTGTTGAATGAAGCGATGAACCCAAGCGACGGTTCTTTTCAGTCTCATATATGAAGAAAAGCGACTTACATCTAAAAAACTATTTGTAACAATGACTAAAGTAACTTTAGCACGAACTTCTTCATCGTCTCTAGCGAGGTCATTTGTATTCGAAGCGAAAACTGGCCAATAATCTTCTTTTTCTTGTAAAAATGCAGGACCTCGGCACCAGCGCGACGTAGGGTTAAAATCAATTCGGGTTTTCGTCCGTGTTGCTTCGTCAGCCACATTTTCATTGGTTGGGATCCACCTCCAATCTTCTGGCTTAGATACATCCAAAATCTCCGCAATCCTATGAGCTACAAATGGCTTGTAACGACGATGTTCACTCTGTATCCATTTTACAACCGTTTTAGAGTCACTCCATAACACGCACCGAGTTATGTTGACTGTGTGCATTTCCAATATGGTTTTCATCAGGCGTGTTCCCAACACTGCAGCTTGTAATTCAAGGCGTGGTACCGACAATAGCTTCAAAGGTGCGCTTTTTGATTTAGCGCAAATAAGGGAAACGTTGATGCCAATTTCTGCACTATATGACCTCCAGTATGCTACGGCAGCGAAGGCTTCTTCGCTGGCATCTACAAACACATGCAATTGCAAATCATGTGGAGTTGAAGAACAATGTTGAAAATAGTGTCGGGGAATACGAAATGATGAAACATTTTTTAGTTGCACTCGGAATTTTTCCCACATTTCTGCGACTTCATATGGTAAAGGGTCATCCCAACGCACGCTTCGCTTCCACACTTCGCCTAACAGCGTTTTTCCAATGACAGTAAAGTGGCTTATCAATCCAAGAGGGTCGAATATAGACATTACAATACTCATAAGTTCCCTCTTTGTCGGTGTACGGCCAGTGTTGATAACGCTCTTGTCAACATAATTGAATTTCAGATGAAATACAAAGCTGTCGGTCTGAGGCTGCCAAAACATACCAAGAATTTTTTCAGACGATAGACATTCTTTGGTATTAATCGCCATATCTGCTTCAGAACCATCAAGCGCTTCAATAACTTCCGGCGAATTTGAAGAAAACTTTCGCAGATCAAAACCCGCCTTTTTATGGATGTCTCGTACTTGTGTTGAGACCATAATTGCTTCTGGAACCGACGTGAAACTGTCAACAAAATCATCTACATAGTGGTAGTCTATAATGGACTGAACTGCTCGTGGATATTTCTCCTTGTACGCCAGAGCATTTTTTGTTTTGACGTAGTTAGCAAAGCATGGCGAACATGCAGCACCGAATGTCATTGAGACCATTTCGTATACGTCTGGTGATCTTGTGTTATCGCCGTCACGCCATAGAAAACGTTGAGCACATCTATCTTCCGGCTGGATCAGCACCTGATGAAACATCTCCTTGATGTCTCCGCACACAGCAATGGGACCTTCACGAAAGTGGAACAGGATTGCTGGCAGTGCTCTATAGTCCTGTGGTCCTTTCAGTAACTGTGAGTTGAGCGATATTCCTCCAACCTCCGCAGCAGCGTCGAAAACTAACCGAACCTTCCCTGGCTTGTTAGGATTTATGACTGGGAAGTGGGGCAAATACCACGTTTTTGGTCCAACTTTGGCTGCTTCCTTTGAACTCAACTTTCGAGCATAATTTTTGTCTACGTAGCTATCGATGTTTGCCTTATATGATTCGGCAAACTGCTTATCACGTGCCATCTTCCTCTCCACTCCAACTAAACGCTGTCTCGCCATATCAAAACTCGCAGGAAGCTTTACGTGATCGCTTTTCCATAATAACCCCGTTTGGAATCTTTCATTGAGGTGTACAGTTGTTGCCTTCAGGATTTGTCTTGCGCGGAGATCAACATCACTTTCAATCGGAGGCGACGCTCTTACTCCAAACGCTTCAGTGTTGAAGAAATTAGATACTAGCTGGTGTAGGTTATCTTCTGCTGGAGAGTCTACGAATAAGCATGTAGACGTTGACGTGAGTCCTTCTTTGGTTGGTCCAAAAATAACCCATCCTAATTCGGTGTTGGCGGCGTATGGTCCATTTTGGTTTAAACGCATGGACTCAAATGGCAGACCCAAATGGCAGTGGTCAAGTCCGACTAGAAGTTTAGGAGTTGCATTAGTATACGACTGAGTTGAAATTGCTTTTGAAGAAATTGCATTTAGTGATATTTCGCTTATATGCATGCTTTGCGTAGGTAGATTCAAGTTTTCGACACCAAATACATTGCTTAATTTATGGTGTTTCTTCATTTTTAAACCGCTGACCTTCAAATCCACGACTAGGGCTGGCTCATGCGCAGAACGACCTCCGAGCCACTGTATATCTAATTTTTGTTGTCAAGGTTTTGTCGATCATTGTGATAGATGAACCTTCGTCCAATAATGCGTATGTGTTTACCTTTTTCGAGACTCCATATAGAGTAACAGGCAAAACTCGAAAAAGTAATTTATTGGTTCTCGCTTCAACAGATGAACAGCTGAGGACCGGCCTAATATCATCTGATGCATTTGCTTGTTGAGGTTCCACAGATGTGTTGGTTGTACGTGAGTCATCATGCAGCAACTTATGATGCATTCGTTCACATCCATTGACATTGCATGGTTTTCGGCGACGACAGGTACGAGTTGAATGAAACAAAGATGATGGCGTTTAACTATGATCCACCTATTTGGCACGGTGGCATCAGTAATGCGGTGACAATCAACAATCGTGTGTCCTCCATCACAAATGATGCATTTGACATTTTTGAACTGCTTGTTGGTATTTGCATGCAGCACCGGGCGACGTTTTGATTCTTCAGAAGAACAATCTTGAACCAAGCAAATATATCTTGCTATTTCTGACAGCCAGTCACTAAAATCCTTGACAGTTGGATACGGCATAATTGATGCGGCACATCTAGCCCACTCAATGCGTTTGGTCATTGGTAATTTGGCAACCAATTCTTCCAACAATGTGTGATTTGCTAGATGATGCATCCCGTTGACGGACTGTAGAAAAACTGCGAGGTTTTTAGCTGCAATCGCAAATGGTACAAGTTTTGGCAGTTGATTTTCCGGAACAGGTACAATTTCTCGAACTTTCTTTAGCTGACTTCGGATTAACTGCTCTGGACGACCGTATGAAAATGAGAGTTGTTGTATAACCTCATTAACGTTATTGGGATGAATTAAAAGAGACTTCAAGGCTTCTTTTGCTTCGCCTTTAAGACATTTATTTAACCGCAGATTGTTTTCCAAATTTGAATAATTATATGCTGCCGTAGTTTCAACAAACGCTGTATAAAAAACTGGCCAGTCTTCCGGTTTGCCGGAGAATTCTGGTAAATCTTGAAGTTTTCTCGGTGCATGATGCATATTCTGAACGCATGGATTGTTGACTTCAGAATACATATAGTTATATTCTGGCGAATGTAATGATGTAGTCGGAAGAGTACCGCGACTGTCGCCGAATAAAGTTTGCGAGCATGCACCAGGAAGCATATAGTTGTAGGCTGAAGATTGAACTGCAGCTGTTGGAGCTATGCGATTGTTGCCAAATAAAGTTTGCGAACTAGGTCCAGGACGTATATAGTTGGTGGCCGAAGATTGAACAGCAGCAGCAGTTGGAAAAGCAGTGCGACTGTTGCAAAATAAAGTTTGCGAACTTGGTCCAGGGGGCACATAGTTGCTGGCCGAAGATTGAACAGCAGAAGATGGATTAGCGGGGCGACTGTTGCAAAACACTGATTGTGTATCTGCATGTGCTGGAAATGGCTGCAGCGCTAGATGTAGCATGTTGGTGGATGATGCGTTCGCTGACTGCTGATACCAATTCGTTGCTTGTGGCGGCTGTGAAGCAGGAGCGTGTATATATTCAGGCGCAATCAACGGTCGCGCTTGAACATTTTGAATTTCAGCTTCTCTCAGACGGCGTTCTAGGTCAGCAATTGTATTCCTCATAGCTGCAACATGATCGTCCGGATGAACTATGATGGCGTTGGTGCAAGAAGCAACTCTTCCGGAAGAACATGCCTCTGTTGAGCTTAAACTTGCAACGTTCCTAGCGCAGGCAACGTTAATGTTGCTTGTAACTTCAGCAACTGGAGATGATTCTTGCCTTGTTACTGGAACAAAGAATGCAGCATGGGATGCCGCATCCAAAACTTCAGAATTAGTTTCCGGCATGCTGGACGTGCGAGACCTTGAAGCTTCAATAATACGCTGACTCCGACGAGGTGGCGTATGTTGCATTTCCACGGACTATACAAACGTAGACGACAATATTAATTTGCAAAAAGAGCGCAGTCGTTTAATACGCAGTGTCGCAGACAATTAATATTATTCTTTAATCTTGTATCTTGATCTTGCAAATAGGCGCAGGCGTGAGTTTGCGCAGCGATGCAGACAATCGAAGACAAATTGCGAAGTGTGCAGGCGTCGATATGCACAATATCGCAGACAAATCGGCTTGAGATGCGAAATAAAATGTTCCGGTTACGAAATGTTGCGGTTAAAATTCACGATAATGTGAAATTTTATTTCTAAAATAATTTACATGTTTTTTAAGATATTTTAAAGAATAAATAAAAACAACTTACCGCAGTTTCTCCTTTTCGTAACGTTCTATTTCAAATGAAAATTTATAATTTTCCAAATGAAATATATGAACAGGAGAAATCTGAGCAACTTATGTAAATTAATATTAAATCAAACAAGTAAAAAACATTAAAGTAAAAAACAATACATAACACCATGTAATCTAACCTTCCCAACTGGTTTTCATTTATGTAATGATTAAAGCTTTAAAACTCAATACGCCCAAATTTTATTATTCGTTTTATGCAAGAAGGGCGCATAAATCATTTATTTTAATTAATTATTTTATATATTATTAGGAGCTTTAAAACAAATTTGAAAAGTGCATAATAAAGCCAAAAGTTCAAATTTTAATGGAAAATTTGAATCAATAATATTGGTTCATTACTTTTTGAGATACGGACACGCACAAACTTTAAACGCAAATATCTCAAAACTTACTTTTTCACATAACGCCCTTATGCACCCAACGCTTTAATTATGAACTCGTTTATTATATCAATTGCGCTCAAATTGTGCGATTCGTATATACGTAGAATAGATCATAAATAGAAGGATTTTTTCCATATATATTATGAACGGTGTCTCAATTAATGGCGTTCATTCCATTTATAAACAAAATTTTTTCTGTGTACAAGCAAGATGGGAAGGTTAGATCACATGGGAAATTTTAATTATTATAATAGTTAGGATTATCAAAATTATAGTCGGTCAAAGCCGACTATAAATACCCTACACATATGTGTGGTTACCATTGAAAGTGGTATATAGGTCACCAAGGTATACGAATCCTGAAAATAACTACAAACTTTCCATCGCTGAAGAATTACCATTCATTTGATACCCATATTTACAAATGGGTAGGTGTACCGAATTTCGATTTTTGTTTTGGGAACCACAAGTCGTTTCGCCGGAAAACATTATTTTCATGTATTTGAGCATGATGTCAACATATATTTGACCAAAAAAGTTTACCTAAGCACGTATTCAGTAAAATTGATCTGTAGATGTTAATTTTATATGAGGTATTTGAACATAAGTGGTCGGTTCTCAGGGCACAATACACAATTTTATATTATATTGTCGTCGTTCAGTGAAAAGTCGTTAAGTCCATTTTTCGAAAAAGTCGAGATAAGTATGCCACTATAATAAAAACGAACTCTTCTTTACGTTGCAAAAGTCCTCCAAGTCCCACATCTTACCAATCCGATGATATTAAAAATGAAAAATCAGTAAGTCCAAATATTTAAAAATTCAGTTCAGTGAAAAGTATTTATATGGGACTTAGTGCCTTTTCACAGAACAGTAATCGTGGAAATCTAAATACAACGGTGCTGTGTCCACAAAAATGGTCGGATTTAAATTATAGATATTATGCAGTTCTTTCATCTCTAATTCAAACTAAAATCAAATACAATTATATGGATAAACTGGAGCACTCTTACTGTTTATATGGGACTTAGTGACTTTTCACAGAACGTCAATCGTCGAAATCTGAATAAAACGGTGCTGTGTCCACAAATATGGTCGGATTTAAACGATTTTCGGATTAAATGATAGTTCTTTCATCTCCAATTCAAACCAAAATCAGATACAATTATATGGATAAACTGGACCACTCTTAGTGACTTAGTGATTTTTCACTGAACGGTAATCGTCGAAATCTGAATAAAACGGTGATGTGTCCACAAATATGGTCGGATTTAAACGATTTTCGGATTTAATGATAGATATTATGCAGTTCTTTCATCTCTAATTCAAACTAAAATCAGATACAATTATATGGATTAACTGGACCACAGTTACTGTGTATATGGGACTTCGTGATTTTTCACTGAACGGTAATCGTCGAAATCTGAATAAAACGGTGCTGTGTCCACAAATATGGTCGGATTTAAACGATTTTCGGATTTAATGATAGATTTTGTACAGGTCTTTCATATCCAATTAAAACTAACATCAAAAACCCTCATTTAGATACACTGTAGCAACGTTTCTGTTTATATGGGACTTAGTTTCATATAAACAGAATGAGAATAGCGACCTTCCACTCCTACTTGCACTCAGAAAAATGTTGCAAGGCATTAACCCCAGTATTCGGATTAATCCCTTCGAACTGATCGTAGACCGCCCACCCACACCTTTTTCAGCTCAAAAGATGTTGCAATGCGTCAGCATGAATTTTTGTGGATTTTTATGCGGTTATTGGGGTAATGAAGGTAGTATTTTATTCACACGGCTGCAACCTGCCATTCATATCGAACGACATGGCATGCCTTTTTTAAAATATTTTTATATATGTACACCGAGGGAAAAAGGTAATAAATTTAAATACTTTTCGACATGTTTTTCACCCGTAGTCTTTTATATTTAAATTAAATACTTTTTATTTAAACTTGATGTAAATATTTTTTATTCAAATTTATTACGTACGTAATAAAATTTGAAGTAAATACATTTTATTTAAATTTATTACGTATCTTTTTATCACTTTTTATTACGGTTATAACATTTGAATTTAACCACAACATCATAAATATGTAAATTGGTAATTTAAATACTATTTATTTCATATAAAGAAAATTATGAACAGATAAAATTATTATTTTAAATTTATTTTGAATTTAAATACGCGCGTAATATTTTTTGTATGGCTTATTACGTTTTTTATTACAAAAGTATTAAAATCAAATTTAAATAAATTTTATTTAATTTTGTTACGTCACTTTTTTCTTAGTGTACCCTTTTTCGAAAAGCAACGTTTTCCAATAAGTGAATTTCAATTTTTAGGGGGGAGGGGGTTGACTTTTGTGGGATGATTTTTTGTTTCCGCATGAGCTTCCATTGCCTGCTTGATACTGCTTTTTTTAATTTTTTGATACTTGATCTGTGAAGTACACAAGAAACCCTATTTCCATCCCTTTCTTTCTTTATTTTTAGGGGATTCCAGGGGTACGAGGGGTATAATATTTTTAATTTATGTATTTAATTTTTTATTTAAAGGGACGTGGCATTTTATTTTCTGTTTGTTTGTTGTGTCTGGGAAACTACAGTTTTTCCTTCCTTTTTTTGGCAAATTATCAAATAACGGTCATGTGTTTTGTTCAAACTATTTTTTTGTGTTGCATTTTGTATCGGAATGTGTTGTCTATGCTAAAATATTAGAACTATTTGAATACAAAAATATTCTGATTCATTACAGCAATTTATATCTTGAAAAGCATTTATCTCAATATAAAATTTTTGGACTTAGTTACTTTTCACTGAACAACGACGATATAAGTAATCTAAATCTAAAGTTTCATTGCTCTAGCTCTTCTAATTTTTCTGTAATCGTGATTTCAACAGACAGACAGAAGGACAGACATACGGACAGACGGACATCGCTTAATCGACTCAGGAGGTCATGCTGATCAAGAATATTTATACTTTTCCATACCGGAGATGCTTTCTTGAGGGTTTGTAACACCGCGTACCGGCGTACCAAACTGAATATACCCTTTCACTCTTAGTGTAGGGTATATAAATGTTAATATTTGGGAATGTATATATTTTAATTCAAAATGTATTAAAATTTTCTGTAATACAATTCATGGATTAAAAATGAGTCCAACATTTTTAACCGTGTAGTGATAATTATTATCAGATTGAAATACATTTCTATTATTTAAACGAACACTACAGCTCCGAAATAATTAATGAAGTAAATTGTTTACAACTCCTCCATTTCCATTAATTTCTACAATTAATCGTAAATAAACACTACTTAGATCACGATATGTTTCAGCATTTCCGAGTAAAAGAAATTATATTGTAGTACACAGAAATAAAAAGTTCATACTATTTATGAATTTGTTCATCAATTTTATGATTTTTTCATTATTACTCAACCAATGACCAAATTCATCCAATTTTTGAATCGTTTATAAAACCGCAATGAATAAGTTCAAAATATTGATGAACGCTTTCATAATATTTATAAAAAAATCATGATATTTATGTACTTTAAACTATTTAAAAATAAAACTATTTTTTATTTTCTTGTATTATTTTTTATTTTATTATATAAATTTTTTATTTTTTTAGCTACCCTCCGTGAAAATGAACCGGTACGTGACTGACCACGCGACTGGCGATATAGTGATGGTGACTGGTTCTAGTTCTGACCCAATCGTATAACACGTACCGGTATCTTTTACATGACTTTGTCATTAGAGGTGACCAATTTACACGTCATAGATACCATAGAACCGGTCTTCGTACTGTCCTTAGCGGACCAGTCACCGTACTGTCCTTATAGAACCAGTCACCGTACTGTCCTTAGAGGACCAGTCACCGTACTGTCCTGAATTCAAATTTTAGATTTGTCACTAAGTGTATATCCAACACATAATATAATTATTTTGTATAGATATTTATAATTAATTTTTATAGATATTTATAATTCAATAGCTCATATCAATGTATTAAAATGGAAGATTAACTATGTCGATTTAAAAAAAAAACAAACGAGGAACTGTAAATACGCTCAATTCTTTTTGGTTTAATGCAATAATCAAATTGTAATATCAAGTACCTAAATGTCTTAAATTCAGCATCACTAGTACAAAACTGTCAATACGTTGAAAAACTAAAAAAATCTACGAAATCAACTAAAGGTATTTTGTTTTGTAGAACTGCTACTTGACACAACTGGTACTGTATATCGGCTCCGTTTCGTAAATAATTTTAATATTTTTTTTTTGATTTGCATTACCTCATAAGAAATGGTATTTTTTTCATCTATAGAAAATGCGATTACAGGAAATCCATAAGAGATAGACCAGTAAATCTACAAGTGATAGATTACTTGTATACTAATAATATAATTGTGATTTGCATTGCAACTTAACACGGCGTTGTCCTTGGAGGGGGTGAATTAACACATCATGCAGACCTTAAGACCTATCACAGAACTGGTCAAGATTAAGTCCTCAATCGGTATCAATGGTACCGGTCACAGAACATGTATAATGGTTACGAACAGTCTCCATCCTGCATACCTTTGGACTGGAACAGTAACAAGTCCTCATTTCACCAGTTACGTGATGGGTAATTTTAGAGCCATTTACACCGTTTTCCCGCAGGGTACTTACATTTTATTTTATATCTACTCTTGCTGTTGCTGCCTATTGCTGCTGTTTGTTGTTGAGCGATGTTAAGTACCTGTGGCGCACGTTTCTTTGGAGTTGTAAACAACAAAGGAAACAATTTGCTTTATAAGTACGAAATGAGATACGCATAAAAAACTATGAACTGTTTCTGCTATCATCGAATATCGACGCGTCGCGACGAGTAGTGGAAATAATCACTGCGCGTCATGCTGCATGGCGGGTCAGTAAAACAAAAATATCAATTTATAAAATGGTCAAAAGTTGCAGTTGCACATACGATCATACACAAATTCTTAAATATTTACCTACTTTGTGTTGTATTTTCTATGCTTCTATTTGCGGACTGGTTTTTATTTTTCAGTATCGCATTTATGCTCGGCTGAATCGCACGTGACGTGGAGGCTGCGTTTATTTCCGTTAAAAAATGAATATGAATACCCTAATGAACGCAATTCATAACAATTATGAACGCGTTTATTATATCAATTTCGCTCAAACTGTGCGATTCGTATATACGAAGAATAGTTCATAAATAGAATGATTTTTTCCATATATATTATGAACGGTGTCTCAACAATTTTTTTTCTGTGTAGAGTTGTCATTTGTTGCTATTGGACTATATGATAAGCTCTGTTTTAATTATGCTAGTTTGTACGGGTGGTGACTCAAACAGATCTAATTCACTTTTCATACATTCAATAAATCTTGCCATCATAAATAAATTAACAGTTGGCAAATATATCAGTAAACTTCCTTCTTCTAGAACGTGTAGTTTTCATATGGTATTTTTTCTTTAGACGTTTGAATTAACTTTAATAACTTTTTTTTTAATTTCGAACAGTTTTTTTTTACCCTGTTCAGTTAATATTTTGTATAGGATTTTTCAAAGCATTTAATCCAGTTTAGATTAGAGGTTTTAGATGTGTATACAAGACCGAAAAAAAGAACCAATTCCACGACCAAATTGAAAAATTCTAGGAGAATGGTATCTCCTATATTATTTAAATTTGTAACAGATTGATTAAGATAGTACTCAGAATAAATCTAGATCTAAAAGTCACCAACTACATTTTCAAAATACCAATTGTTCCTTTACAAAAACCTTTATATATCTTTCAATTTTTGATCGATGAATATTTGTACCAAATGATAAGAAATGTGAATCTATCAATTTGTATTTCATCTTTAAAAATGTGTCAAATACTTTTTGTAATAATTACCGACAAAGTTGAAATTAAAGATTTCATAATAATGTATTTGGTGACTTTTAGTTCTACAACGACGATATAATTTATATCATTCAAACATGAACATATTTTTATGCATTTTGTTTTTTGATCGCCTACATATCTTAATTTATAATTTGTTTGTGAATTAAATTTTTCATACGAATTCGATATAACATCTAACATTTTAAGTATTGTATTCTCCGAAACAAAGTTTCAGTTATTAATTTCACACTTTTATCTTTTTTTATCTATATTCAACTCTTCTTTATTTTTAATTTTATTTATTACAACTGTCTCAGGATTAGAATTAGCATTAAATTTATTTTCAGCAATTTTTGATTTTTCTTCTCTATTTGTGATAGACTGATCTATTTTGTCCATGAAATTTAAATATGTGATAGGGACAGCAATTACTTTTTTTATCTACTTTTAGATTGCTATTTACATTTTTGATATTACTTTTATTTAATTTTAAAGTTGATTTCAAAATATATCTTTTATTCAAAATGTAGATTTATTGTTTTCATAAATATTTGTGGAATTGTTACTTAATAAAGTAATATGAAAACTAGAATCTTCTATCTTATAATTTCAAATGTTTCAATAATAATGATGTTTTTTTAAATATCTTTATATATATTAATATTGGAACAATACAATCATTTATAATAAGGTATATTTAAGGACTGTGTCGAATAAAATTGTCCGCTACAAAAATGAAAAAAATCCAGAAATCTAGTAATCGAATTTTTATAGAATAAAATATTTTATTTAATTATTTTTAGATTTAAAAAAAAATATAAAAAACCAGAAATTAATATTTTTAATAAAAAGTTTTAATTTTTCCGGAACCCCTTCCATTAATGTTGTAATGGTAGTGTCCGACACCCTCACAGCTGCTGAAGACCACTTTCTTTTAAAGTCTTGGAGGTCTTTGGCCACTTTTTTTGTTGTCTTCATCTCCCTTTTTACTAAAGCCCAGTATCTCTCAATCGGCCTGAGTTCTGGACAGTTTGGTGGATTGGCTTCTCTAGGCACCAAAATCTCTGCATTTTGTTGGATCCACTTTAAGGCCGTTTTGCTGTAGTGACATGAAGCGAGGTCAGGCCAAAAAAATGTGGACACTTCATGTTGGCGTAAAAATGGAAGCAATCTCTTTTGCAAGCATTCCTTCACATATATTTCGCTATTAATTGTACCCGATGTCACGAATGAGCTGCTCCTTTTACCACAACTGCAAATTGCCTGCCAAACAAGGAATTTCGTTGGGAATTTTGTCATTTTCTTTTATTTGAATTTTTCAGCGACATTTCCTCTAGAATCGGCTGTATAAAATTCCTGCCCAGGTAGCTGAGAAAAGTCCGCTAAAATATAAGTTTCGTCGTCCATTATGCAGCAATCGAATTTAAAAAAAAAATCTTGGTTCTGCTTTTTAGCTCGTTGTTTTGCGGTTTCATTCTTGACGGCATTTCTATCCGGAACTTTTTGTACCTTGTACGTCTTCAGCCCAGCTTCTTTCTTAGTTCTGCGCACGAAAGTTTCTGAGCAATCCGCCTTTCTCTCCAATTTCCTTCCGGATATGCTTGGATCTTTCTTTAAAATATTTACAACCTTCTTCGACTTTTCACGATCATGTGGGCCTTTTTTTACCAGAACTTCCGATCAATACTCAGGTCTTCCTTGAAGCGGTTGATAACGCGAGAAATGGTCTTAGGGTTAGCCTCTACCTCCTTGGCAATTTTTTTAAAAGACCAACTAGGTTGTTTTTGAAAAATTTTAATTATATTTTCTCGCACTTCCACTTCGTTTGCCATTTTCGCGTTAAATAAATTTTGTATTGACTATAACTGACACAAATTATTTTCTGCCATTTAATTCAGAGCTACTATGATCAAATTTTTTTAATTTGTATCTTGCAATAGCACATTATGGAAAGATATGTAACGGACAATTTTATTCGACGCAGTCCTTAGTTTACATATTTAATAAATCGTTTTTGTTACTCCATGAATTATGTTCACTTTCAAAACAGAGCCACTTAACATACACCATATCCTTTTTATACCCTACACTAAGAGTGAAAGGGTATATTCAGTTTGGTACGCCGTTTGTAACACCCAGAAGGAAGCATCTCCGGTATGGAAAAGTATATATATTCTTGATCAGCATGACCTCCTGAGTCGATTTAGCGATGTCCGTCTGTCCGTCTGTCTGTCCGTCTGTATGTCTGTCCGTCCGTCCGTCTGTCTGTCTGTCTGTCTGTCTGTCTGTCTGTCTGTTGAAATCCCTACTACTTTTGAAGAAAAATTGAAGAGCTAGATAAATGAAACTTATAACTTAGATTACTAATATACCTACGCTGTGTTCTTTTTCAAACATGATATCATTGCAAAATGAGTGGATTCAAAATGTCCCTTTTTTATTAAATCAAAATGTTTTTACTGAAAATGCTTAAAAATATAAACATTTTTATATTTCGACATGGATCCCGAATAGATGATATTTGCATTGAAGTAGTTAAAAAAATTAATATTAAAGTACTTCAGGAAAATTAAACGGGATTATTTCAGTGCCCTGTTGTGAATTAGTTCACACATTTTTCTTTTCTTTATGGTTATTCACTATTCTTCAGTTTTGGATGTTGCTGTACACATGTTGAGCTCATCATGTTTTTCATATCATGTTGAACTCATGTTGTACAGCAACATGTTCATAGCATTGTACCAACGCTTCACGTTGGCAACAATAAAAATAATTTGGCAAAGCGCTAAGCTTTGCGTAGAACCAAGGATTGAAACCTAAACGAATAAAGGTTTCGATTTCGGTTTTACGAAATCAACTAAAGGTATTTTGTTTTGTAGAACTGCTACTTGACACAACTGGTACTGTATATCGGCTCCGTTTCGTAAATAATTTTAATATTTTTTTTTGATTTGCATTACCTCATAAGAAATGGTATTTTTTTCATCTATAGAAAATGCGATTACAGGAAATCCATAAGAGATAGACCAGTAAATCTACAAGTGATAGATTACTTGTATACTAATAATATAATTGTGATTTGCATTGCAACTTAACACGGCGTTGTCCTTGGAGGGGGTGAATTAACACATCATGCAGACCTTAAGACCTATCACAGAACTGGTCAAGATTAAGTCCTCAATCGGTATCAATGGTACCGGTCACAGAACATGTATAATGGTTACGAACAGTCTCCATCCTGCATACCTTTGGACTGGAACAGTAACAAGTCCTCATTTCACCAGTTACGTGATGGGTAATTTTAGAGCCATTTACACCGTTTTCCCGCAGGGTACTTACATTTTATTTTATATCTACTCTTGCTGTTGCTGCCTATTGCTGCTGTTTGTTGTTGAGCGATGTTAAGTACCTGTGGCGCACGTTTCTTTGGAGTTGTAACCAACAAAGGAAACAATTTGCTTTATAAGTACGAAATGAGATACGCATAAAAAACTATGAACTGTTTCTGCTATCATCGAATATCGACGCGTCGCGACGAGTAGTGGAAATAATCACTGCGCGTCATGCTGCATGGCGGGTCAGTAAAACAAAAATATCAATTTATAAAATGGTCAAAAGTTGCAGTTGCACATACGATCATACACAAATTCTTAAATATTTACCTACTTTGTGTTGTATTTTCTATGCTTCTATTTGCGGACTGGTTTTTATTTTTCAGTATCGCATTTATGCTCGGCTGAATCGCACGTGACGTGGAGGCTGCGTTTATTTCCGTTAAAAAATGAATATGAATACCCTAATGAACGCAATTCATAACAATTATGAACGCGTTTATTATATCAATTTCGCTCAAACTGTGCGATTCGTATATACGAAGAATAGTTCATAAATAGAATGATTTTTTCCATATATATTATGAACGGTGTCTCAACAATTTTTTTTCTGTGTAGAGTTGTCATTTGTTGCTATTGGACTATATGATAAGCTCTGTTTTAATTATGCTAGTTTGTACGGGTGGTGACTCAAACAGATCTAATTCACTTTTCATACATTCAATAAATCTTGCCATCATAAATAAATTAACAGTTGGCAAATATATCAGTAAACTTCCTTCTTCTAGAACGTGTAGTTTTCATATGGTATTTTTTCTTTAGACGTTTGAATTAACTTTAATAACTTTTTTTTTAATTTCGAACAGTTTTTTTTTACCCTGTTCAGTTAATATTTTGTATAGGATTTTTCAAAGCATTTAATCCAGTTTACATTAGAGGTTTTAGATGTGTATACAAGACCGAAAAAAAGAACCAATTCCACGACCAAATTGAAAAATTCTAGGAGAATGGTATCTCCTATATTATTTAAATTTGTAACAGATTGATTAAGATAGTACTCAGAATAAATCTAGATCTAAAAGTCACCAACTACATTTTCAAAATACCAATTGTTCCTTTACAAAAACCTTTATATATCTTTCAATTTTTGATCGATGAATATTTGTACCAAATGATAAGAAATGTGAATCTATCAATTTGTATTTCATCTTTAAAAATGTGTCAAATACTTTTTGTAATAATTACCGACAAAGTTGAAATTAAAGATTTCATAATAATGTATTTGGTGACTTTTAGTTCTACAACGACGATATAATTTATATCATTCAAACATGAACATATTTTTATGCATTTTGTTTTTTGATCGCCTACATATCTTAATTTATAATTTGTTTGTGAATTAAATTTTTCATACGAATTCGATATAACATCTAACATTTTAAGTATTGTATTCTCCGAAACAAAGTGTCTATTAATACTGGTTTCTAAGCCAACCAATTCTGGGTTTTCATTTATACCATTTTTAATGTCCAATTTTTCAGTTATTAATTTCAAACTTTTATCTTTTTTTTATCTATATTCAACTCTTCTTTATTTTTAATTTTATTTATTACAACTGTCTCAGGATTAGAATTAGCATTAAATTTATTTTCAGCAATTTTTGATTTTTCTTCTCTATTTGTGATAGACTGATCTATTTTGTCCATGAAATTTAAATATGTGATAGGGACAGCAATTACTTTTTTTATCTACTTTTAGATTGCTATTTACATTTTTGATATTACTTTTATTTAATTTTAAAGTTGATTTCAAAATATATCTTTTATTCAAAATGTAGATTTATTGTTTTCATAAATATTTGTGGAATTGTTACTTAATAAAGTAATATGAAAACTAGAATCTTCTATCTTATAATTTCAAATGTTTCAATAATAATGATGTTTTTTTAAATATCTTTATATATATTAATATTGGAACAATACAATCATTTATAATAAGGTATATTTAAGGACTGCGTCGAATAAAATTGTCCGCTACAAAAATGAAAAAAATCCAGAAATCTAGTAATCGAATTTTTATAGAATAAAATATTTTATTTAATTATTTTTAGATTTAAAAAAAAATATAAAAAACCAGAAATTAATATTTTTTAATAAAAAGTTTTAATTTTTCCGGAACCCCTTCCATTAATGTTGTAATGGTAGTGTCCGACACCCTCACAGCTGCTGAAGACCACTTTCTTTTAAAGTCTTGGAGGTCTTTGGCCACTTTTTTTGTTGTCTTCATCTCCATTTTTACTAAAGCCCAGTATCTCTCAATCGGCCTGAGTTCTGGACAGTTTGGTGGATTGGCTTCTCTAGGCACCAAAATCACTGCATTTTGTTGGATCCACTCTAAGGCCGTTTTGCTGTAGTGACATGAAGCGAGGTCAGGCCAAAAAAATGTGGACACTTCATGTTGGCGTAAAAATGGAAGCAATCTCTTTTGCAAGCATTCCTTCACATATATTTCGCTATTAATTGTACCCGATGTCACGAATGAGCTGCTCCTTTTACCACAACTGCAAATTGCCTGCCAAACAAGGAATTTCGTTGGGAATTTTGTCATTTTCTTTTATTTGAATTTTTCAGCGACATTTCCTCTAGAATCGGCTGTATAAAATTCCTGCCCAGGTAGCTGAGAAAAGTCCGCTAAAATATAAGTTTCGTCGTCCATTATGCAGCAATCGAATTTAAAAAAAAAATCTTGGTTCTGCTTTTTAGCTCGTTGTTTTGCGGTTTCATTCTTGACGGCATTTCTATCCGGAACTTTTTGTACCTTGTACGTCTTCAGCCCAGCTTCTTTCTTAGTTCTGCGCACGAAAGTTTCTGAGCAATCCGCCTTTCTCTCCAATTTCCTTCCGGATATGCTTGGATCTTTCTTTAAAATATTTACAACCTTCTTCGACTTTTCACGATCATGTGGGCCTTTTTTTACCAGAACTTCCGATCAATACTCAGGTCTTCCTTGAAGCGGTTGATAACGCGAGAAATGGTCTTAGGGTTAGCCTCTACCTCCTTGGCAATTTTTTTAAAAGACCAACTAGGTTGTTTTTGAAAAATTTTAATTATATTTTCTCGCACTTCCACTTCGTTTGCCATTTTCGCGTTAAATAAATTTTGTATTGACTATAACTGACACAAATTATTTTCTGCCATTTAATTCAGAGCTACTATGATCAAATTTTTTTAATTTGTATCTTGCAATAGCACATTATGGAAAGATATGTAACGGACAATTTTATTCGACGCAGTCCTTAGTTTACATATTTAATAAATCGTTTTTGTTACTCCATGAATTATGTTCACTTTCAAAACAGAGCCACTTAACATACACCATATCCTTTTTATACCCTACACTAAGAGTGAAAGGGTATATTCAGTTTGGTACGCCGTTTGTAACACCCAGAAGGAAGCATCTCCGGTATGGAAAAGTATATATATTCTTGATCAGCATGACCTCCTGAGTCGATTTAGCGATGTCCGTCTGTCCGTCTGTCTGTCCGTCTGTATGTCTGTCCGTCCGTCCGTCCGTCCGTCTGTCTGTCTGTCTGTCTGTCTGTCTGTCTGTCTGTCTGTCTATTGAAATCCCTACTACTTTTGAAGAAAAATTGAAGAGCTAGATAAATGAAACTTATAACTTAGATTACTAATATACCTACGCTGTATGTGCGAAAAAATTGGCGAGATCGGTCCATTGTGACCTATGATCCGACCACTTATGTTCAAATACCTCATATAAAATGTACATAAAATGATCAATTCTTACGTATCGTGCTTAGGTAAACTTTTTTGGTCAAATATATATTGATGTCATGCTCAAATACATGATAATAATGTTTTCCGGCGAAAAGACTTGTGGTTCACAAAAAAAAAAATCGAAATTCGGTACACCTACCCATTTGTAAATATGGGTATCAAATGAATGGTTATTTTCAGGATTCGTATACCCTGGTGACCTATATATCACTTTGAATGGTAACCACACATATGTGTAGGGTATTTATAGTCGGCTTAGACCGACTATAATTTTGACTATCCTAACTATCATAATTACACCTACTTTAAAATTTCCCATGTGATCTAACCTTCCCAACTGGTTTCTTTTTAAAACCTTTTCAACTGGATACGTATTTGATGTTTCTGTTTTAAGTGATTCTTCTTCATAAAATATAATAATAATAATAGTTTGGCGCTACAGTCCTGTATAGAACTTTGGCCGAGCTCTCTCACCATTTTGAGCTGTGTGTGTTATATTTGTACTCAAAGTGGTGGGACCTACAGTTTATTGCCGAATCCGAACGGCGGGTGAGAGCTTTTCATAGGCAATGGTTTTACTGACGTAGGTTTGCCATTTACTGACGAGAGGTAGCGCGTTATAGAAAAATGTTTCTGAGAAAAGAAGTTGTTAGCCCCAGTCCAGGCTTGAACCGGGGACCTTTCGGCTCGCAGCCCAACGCACTAACCACTGAGATACAGCGGCTACCTTCATAAAATCCACCTTTTATTATTTCCCCTTGATAATCAATTAATTGATAAGTAATTGGATTTGTGATCTTTATTTTATTTATCATGAATAACTGGACCAATTGGAAAATTGGATTCATATGCTTTGTAGAAAGTACATTTATATTTACTAATTCGGACATCATTTCCATTTTTAATTTACACATTTTAAATGTTTTAATATGATTGTTAACAGTACTTAAAAGTAGTTGTTGATTAGATTTATAACATTTTTTGGAAACAGTTCAATACTACGAATATTATATATATATTGATATTTTTTGTAATCAAGTTCAACCATTTATAATTCCCTTGAAGGCTAAAGTCCTTCCACATTAAATTTTTAAAAGTTCTATTAAAACTTTCAATTATTGAAGCTTTCCTTCTTATTAGAAAATGTATGATAATGGTTTATTCAAAATTTTTCATAATTTTTTAAAATTGGAATTGAAAAATTCTTTACCCTGATTAGATTGAATATCATTAGGGGTGTTATTCTTATTTTTTTCTAGAATATTTTGCAATAGTTTATCCAAGCTTATTTTATTAAACCCTTCTACATATGAACGCTATTCTAACGATATGTCAGATTCAAATTTTTTAAAACGAAAACTTCTTCCAATATATGCTTATCATACACTTAAAGATAAAAATAAATGGTATGGAATAAAACAAGAACTCGCAAAATATTTGATTAGCAAACAAGAAAAAAAAATAATATGAAAGAGTATAAATCGGTTAAGTCATATAAATCATTAAGGGATAAAGATACTCAAACAAAATGGATATTAAAAATCTGTAATGAAACTCAAGCAAAAGATATTGAAAAAAAAAGATTTTGCTTCGCAGGCCACTTTAATGCTAATGAACATATACTGCGCGCCACTTGAATAAGTCCATTTTTTTAAAGTAAAATTTTGCATTTGTTGTATATAGTTCGATAGATTGCTTTGTTACGCGTCTGCACCCATCCCAAAAATTTAAATGTAAAATACATGTGAATTTACATTACATTTAAGAGTGGCTATTTTTGTTATTATTTCGAAAGTCCATTCTTTAAATTAACTTCAAAGTAGTCCACGTCACCAATTATAGAAGTATCTCAATCAAAATATTTGTTAATAAAGGATACTGAAATCTTGCCTGCATTAATTTAAAAAATAAATTATTATTTGTCATCAGCTTCACTTTTATTGTTATGACCATTAACAAGCATTTTCTCTTGCGTTTAACACACTCTAGTAAGGTTTTGTAATTAAAAAAAAGTTTAATTTTATTATCTCTTGTTTATATTATCCTTGTTATTCTTATGCATGATGCCCATTATTATACCGTACACTAAAAGTGAAAAGGTATATTCAGTTTGGTACGCCGTTTGTAACACTCAGAAGGAAGCATCTCCGGTAAAAAATGATATATATATATTCTTGATCAGCATGACCTTCTGTGTCGATTTAGCGATGTCTGTCTGTTGAAATATTGATTTCAGAAAAACTAGAAGAGCTAAATAAATGAAACTTCTAATTTAAATTAATTATATATCTGCACTGACTGTCAGTGAAAATGGGCATGATCAGTTCATTGTGACCTGTGAAACGACCACGTATGTTCAAATACCTCATATAAAACATACATCTACTGGTGTAATTTACTGTATACGTGCTTCCTAGTAGAAATTTGGGTAGGGCCATGCTCATGAACTGATCATGCCATTATTTGAGATGATCGGGTTATGACGTGGCCCAAACGAGGAAACAAATCGGGGCCACGATGTCTTTGTAACGCAGTGCCCTGTTCATGTACTCACCTCAGGCAGTGTTGCCAAAGCAGCCATTTTATGGCTAGATTTAGCCATTTTTGGAATTTTTTAGCCATTAAATTCTGAAAATACTATTAGCCGGAAATTTTATTTTAGCCATTTTAGCTATTTTTGTATTTGATTTTTATTTGCATGTGGCGAATATTCAAAAATACACAATTCATACTTAGTTAAATACATAATTAAAATATATATTTTTAGTTAAACGAAAAAAATAGTAATATCGATTATTTTCATAACAAATATTGAAAAAAATTTCGGAGTATGGTCAGTACAGTATGTAAAAGTACAAATAGGTAAAAAATCGCTGTTAAAAGGTATTTTTTGTGAGTATTAAAATCCATTAATGAAAGAAACTTTGTTTCACACTAATTAGACAAAAAGATTGAATACTTCCAGTAGAATAAGCTGTGTTCTTTTTCAAACATGATATCATTGCAAAATGAGTGGATTCAAAATGTCCCTTTTTTATTAAATCAAAATGTTTTTACTGAAAATGCTTAAAAATATAAACATTTTTATATTTCGACATGGATCCCGAATAGATGATATTTGCATTGAAGTAGTTAAAAAAATTAATATTAAAGTACTTCAGGAAACTTAAACGGGATTATTTCAGTGCCCTGTTGTGAATTAGTTCACACATTTTTCTTTTCTTTATGGTTATTCACTATTCTTCAGTTTTGGATGTTGCTGTACACATGTTGAGCTCATCATGTTTTTCATATCATGTTGAACTCATGTTGTACAGCAACATGTTCATAGCATTGTACCAACGCTTCACGTTGGCAACAATAAAAATAATTTGGCAAAGCGCTAAGCTTTGCGTAGAACCAAGGATTGAAACCTAAACGAATAAAGGTTTCGATTTCGGTTTTTTCCGCGTTTCAGTTTCGGCTACGGTTTCGGTTTTAGGTTTTTATTGCGAAACGGTTTCGGTATACCGGTTCCAAGTTACGGTTTCGGTTTTGGTTTCGGTTTTGGTTTCGGTTTTTGTATAAATTTTCTTTATTTCCATATTTTTCAAATAATTTTACATTTTTTATATGGTGATAAATTATGTTCAAATTATGATACTAGGGTAAAATGGGAAACGTAATTTAAACAATGTTTGTTGTTATTTTTAAAAATATTGTGTTATATGAATTATTTAATTGATTACGCCAAGAAAAAATTTAATTTAAAATTTCGTGACCACAAACCAATGAAAAGAAACATTTTGACTTCACCTGAGATATGATCTGAATTGCAAAGAAGAAGAATTTTGTACAATTTTCATACATAAAAGCCAAAGAAATTAAATTTCAACAATTATGTCAACTGCAATATATGTAAACTAGTGATGATCATTTGCAAGAGCAAGGCAAGAAATGGTAATCTTAATCTTTAATCTGTTAAATTTGAAATAAAAGATCAAAGACAAATATATTAAACTGCATATTAATTATGAAAACGAATAGAATTTGAACACTAATTTGATTTGAACACTATTTAAGTTAGTTGTTTTCCATATTTTCAATTTCTTCAACGTTTTACTAACAAAAAAAAATCCAATAACATAAAAATTTGAATTATATTTTAACAAGAATTAACTAATAAAAAATTATTGTATAAATCAAGTGATGTTGACGAGACAATTCAAAATCTCAAGGCCATAATAAAATGAACGAAAAGTTACCAAATACATTTTCAAAATGCTAAATATTTTTTACAAACATCTTTATGTACCTGTCAATTTTTAATCGATGATCTCCATTTTTTTACCACATGATAAGAAAATGTAAATTTATCAATTGATATTTCAACTTTAAAAATGCATCAATTACTTTTTATAATATTAATCAACAAACTCGAAAATTAAGCTTTTCATAAAAATGTATATTTTGACTTTTCGTTCTACAAGACGATATACATTATACGATATACATATACAATAAATATAAGGAATATTTCGTATAGGCATAATTTTGTTTTCGTCACAGATTAAAAGAATCCGAAGGCTACACCGTATGTCAAGAGAACTCAAATAATATCTTGCAGAGTAACATTTTTCTTTGCGAACACCATGCGAACACAAATTCAAACGCTACAAAGCGAATACCAGCAGAAAGAAAAGAATATAACAATAACGATTACGATTCGTGTACACACACTTTCACAACGACAGAAAGAAAAGAATATAACAATAACAATTACGATTCGTGTACACACACTTTCACAACGACGGACAGACCCATGGCAACACACTACATGTATGTATCTAGTAAGCTCTCTAGTTGGCAACAACAACGAGTTCTCTTTGTGGTACAAAAAATGTCCCGCCGAAAATTCTATCAAAAGCTTGGATGCTGCTTTATTCGCATTTTTGTTGTTGTTGCACTTTCAAAGGAATCAGCGGATTTGTGAAAAAAGAAAAACACAAAAAGCAATATATCAGCTAAATATATCACACTGAAAATGTTCATATATTATTTTTTATTACTTCATGATTTTACAATTAACAAAAAAACTATATATAAAAGTAAATCAAAAATAATAATGTGAATAGCACAGTGCATATGCACAATCGATGTACGAACTTGCGTAGCGAAGAAAAGAGAAAAAAACATATTTTATCTTTTTGAAGCGACTTTTGAAGCACTTTTAAAGCTATTTACCGCTTCAAAAGTGCTTCACAGGCCTTATTTTTAAGATGCTTATATTCTTTAGAATTGACAAAAACAAAAAAACACACGTCTTAATTATTGTTCACGTTCATAAATATTTTGCACGCTTTCCATTGCTACTTGTTGTTCAATATTTAGTAATATCATGAATTCTTTTGTATATCATTATTACCTTAATAACATAATAAATACTTTAAAATCATAAAAAAACGCAAGAGTTTTCCTTTTCTTGCAGTCTTAGTCTTGCACTTGCTCTTGTTCTTTTTCTTGCAAAATCTCGATCTTGTTCTCGCTTTTGTTCTTGCAAAAAAAAAATGCAAGAACAAGATGCAAGAACAAGAAATTTGTAATCATCACTAATGTAAACAAATATCTGCCTTATACTTGAAATGTTGAATCTTGTCGAACTTGCACTTCATTTTTCGTATTTCCTTAAATAGATACTGAGATGTTAATAATTTGAAACTTTTTTTACATTTTTTTCTTGCATTACCATTGTTTTGTTTGTATCCGAAATTGAACTGTTAAAAATCCATTGGAAGACTTATAAATGGTATTCTATTGAATAGATCCTTTAAAAGAATTTAAAAAATATTCAAATTAACTTTTCAAAACTTGTCCCACTTTACCCCAAGCTCCCCTATATATTTTACTAATAAAATAAATAAAAAACCAATCTTATTAAAATTTGAATCATTTTTTAACATAACAATTTTGCTTGGAGTTGCTGGTGTTTTGTTGTTAATGAAACAAAAAACAAATTTTAGACCAAATACCGATGTTTTGGAAATATCGTTTCTCAAAAAACAACATGTGAATTTTTGTACAATCAAAAATGTTTATTTTAATTAATGAAATTTTACTTAAGATCTTCTATATAAAATAAAATATGTTTTTCTGTTTCTTTTTATAAAAACCGTTTTAAACCGGTATAAAACCGAAACCGTTTATATCGGTTTTGGATATCGGTTTATTTCTGATTTTCGTATAACGGTTTCGGTTTTAAAAATGAAACGGTTTTAAACGGATATCGGTTTTGGTTTCGGTTACGGTTTCAATCCTTGCGTAGAACACACCTCTTTCAAGTTAGCTTCCACAGTTAACAAAAGCTTGCGATAATTCGTCAAAGCGCTAAAGCTTTACTTAGACCACACCTCTTGCAATAGAATTTATCATTCCATGATTAGGGGGCTACGGTAAAATAAGCAGAGCAGCGTTTGGCAACAATTCTGATATTTCGCAATTGATGTCAGCCAAAAACTGCAAGTCGGACTTTCTTCAAAAGTCACGTACACCAAAATTGAGTGAAGGTGAAAATTCACTAGAACTTTATGAAAATAGAATTCGTTGCAATTTAAAAGATTGTAGTTTAACCAACCTCAAGTGGAGGTAGTTTAATAATAAAAGTGCTATTAAATTGAAATTAAAAAGTGTTTGAATTTAAAAAGTGAGAAGTCATAAACACAGGTTAAATATATCAGAAAAAAACTTTACAACATTTGGCGCAGCCGGTACGTCGGTACCAATCTCTCAAGGACCGAGAGTGGAAAGAAGGACGAAGGAAGGAGGACGAGAAGGAAAAGTAACCACAATGGGTAGTGATTAAAATTTTTAATTATTTGTTTTTTAATTTAAAAAAAAAGGAACTTTGAAAACTAGATTTAATTATATTTTGGTTTTTTTGTTATAGAGATAGGGAGAGTTTTTTAAAGTTATAAATAAAAAATGTTTAACATTCTAAATAATTTAAAAATATATAAATGAAAATACACACTGCGAATCCGGACCCTCTAGTGTATAATAAAATAATTTATACTATTTGTATGCAAATTATAATTTTCATTAAATATAAAACGATAACACTATAAAATCAAACAAATATTTATTTTCAAAACGTATCAGTTTTTCGCAGCATGGATGGCTGTTGATAAAGAGAATTAATGTTTATAACAAATTAAATGATAAATAAAATGCGATAAAAAAATCAATATATTTTCCGAATGTGTAGTCAGGGGTAACATTTAGAAATATTCAAAATTTTAATATTTTATAATATTCTAAATAATAAATTTATACTTTACATTTCTCTTAAACGTCTTCTGTACTATGAAAATAATTACATAGTAACTGCGATTACATAAATTTTAAATTAATAATATTTTTATTAAAAAATCGAAATTTTACAATTTGTCTGAAAATTGAATTTGTCATAATTGAAATAACACTGAGATTCCAAACTACGGACCCTCCAGTGTATAACAAATAAAAACTAAATGATTTGATTAAATTTTAAAGCGTGTGAACACAGCACTGCTTGCTGTTATGATTTGAAAAATACCAAAAAATGAATATTAAAAAATCATTGTATGTTAAAATATACACATAATAATTTTTTTTATTTTTTTTATTTGGAAAAGTATTTTTTTTTTATTTTTCCAATGTTATAGATAACGGATTTGAAAAAAAAAACTTCAATATAAATTTGCAAAAAACAAAAATATATAGTTTATAATTATACTTCATGAATGCCAAAATTGATTTCGTTGTTGTTTGGGTAACATTTTTGTTTCATTGAAATTTTCAATTACAACTTGATGAAATTTATTTTTTTTAATTAAAAGATAAAGATAACGTTTTAAATTGATTGAAAATATTTAATGGCAGATGCTAATGAATTAAATGCGTATATTCAAAAGCAATCTAGCGAATTGGACAGATTTGTTGAAAAATTATGGTTGCAATTTGTACCAACAATACTAAATAAAGGCAGTACAGCGTTATTTAAAGATAATATATCTAGAATTCTGCATTTATCTAAATTAGACGAGGCAAATAAAATAGAATTTCCAGAATTTAAAAATAAATCGGTTTTAGCAGAAAATTGTGAATTAGAAAGATTAGCTGACGTGTTGAGAAAACGTTTATTGTTTAAAACGTACAGCAGAGTTAGAAGAAAAAGCTAAAATAGAAAAGGAAAACATAAAATTAAGAAATTTATTGAAAGAAAAGAATATTTCTGAGGAATCAATAAATAATTCTGTCAGACGCCAGGCAAGGGAGGAGTACGCGACGTTGGAGGAAGCGAACAACAAAATACATGAGTTGAACGCGCGTATTAAATATTTGAACGAGGAGGTTAAGACAGCACACGAGACATCTTTATACCACAAGGATACCATAGAAAGTGACGACATCACAACACAGGGCAACATGGGATTAGGCGAAGTCGCGAAATTCGTTAAAAATGCGGTGCCAGATTTTGCAGGTGCAGACTCATCATCGCTGAGGACGGATCTTCACCGTTTTATTGAAGGATGTGAAGTGGTGAGGGCAGAACTGAAGCCTGAACAAATGAAGGAGTTTATTAAAGGCGTTAGGGTTCGTTTACAGGGAGATGCTTTTGACTTAGTAAGTTCAAAGGAGTTTGACACAATAGATGATTTATCGGCAGCATTAAGCACGATTAAATGTAAATATAATGATACGAAAGACGACGTGTTCGTTAATGAATTGAATAATTTAGTTAAAAGCTCATTTGAGATAGGACTTCGGGATTACACTTTGCGAATGCTCATGTTGAGCAGTAAGCAAACAACACTGGAGAAATTGGTGGAAGAGGCATTGGACCATGCGACGATACAAAGGGAGTCAGCAGAGTTAACGGGCATAAACAAGTTTGGAGTCCATTTCAATGAGCCCTCATCGACCTTCATGCCAAATAATCGTAATGCATCAGGTGGCCAAGACAATGAAAAAAAGGAGACGAAAGAGAAAACACAAAATGTAGGTATGAAGCTGCCTACATGTTCTTTTTGCAAGAAGAAGGGACATCTGAGGGATGAATGTCATACACGGAGAAACACTCCGTATTGCAGTGACTGTTGTGCTTATGGACATGAACAGTGTGCAGATCGTTCGGGTTGGAATGTTTTTCCAGGACATACTGCTCCCCAAGGAAGTCAGCCACCCGTACCTCAGGTAAATGGTCAAGGTGGTATCCAGAACCAAGGCGGGGGTGCTCCAGGATTGAGATGCGATTGGTGCCATAGAGGGGGATTGTCGTGTTGAACGCGATACACAAGTTTTTCAAGGAAATAATGGTAATGCGAATTTCAATATTTCTTTTTATTATTAGCGCTATGACACAATAGATATCGTCAGAAATGTATAATAAATTCACGATCTGTAAAATTAAATTGTATTAAATTGCTAATAATTTTGAGAGTAAATTTATGTCGAGGAAAATTAAATTAGCTTCAAAATTAGGCATGCATCGTAAAATATTTAACCGGAATGGAGAGTGTTTCAAGATATCCGATACGAGTGATGTGTTCATTGAAGTACCTTGCGAGGCAGCAAAAAATGGAAAACTTACTTTGTTAGTGGATTCTGGAGCTGAGGCCAGCCTGATTAAAGAAAAAAGGAAGGCACATTCGCCGAATTTTAATAAAAATATTCGGAAAGATCTGAGTGGTGCGTTTGGTGGATGCGTTAGAACCTTAGGCTCCACTAAGATTCAGCACACAAACATAGAAAACTTGAGTTTAACGCTACACGTTGTGTCACTTGAACAAGGGATACAAGCAGATGGAATAGTCGGGCGTGACAACCTCTGGAACAGATCTATAATAAATGCGTTAAATAAAAAAATGACATTTTTTGTGGAAGACAAAAATCACATTGTTAAATTCCCATTAAAATCATTGCAGGACATAGAAAATATTAATTTTAATCAACAAATCGGGTAACAGCTCAGAACAGCCATGGTTATATCACTGCCGTAAATAACACGAATTCCTATAGTTTTGTTGCACAACCAGGAAATTCAGCCAGGAGTATATTTGGGAGAGAGTTTAACAAACGTTAGAAGAAATAGAGTATATGCATCAATTTTGAATGCCACCGATAAGGAGGTGACCATTGATAGCAATTTCAAGCCACAATTTTCAAATTTTAACAAATATAAAGAAACAACAAAGGCGAGTTCTACAATAAATACAATAAACTCGGTTAATATAAAAAATAGAATTGTTAGATTATTAGGGAATGTAAAAATCGATGAATCATTAAATAAAGAAGTTGCATCTTTGCTAAATATTTGCTTGTCATATCATGACGGTTTTTATACCCTACACTAAGAGTGAAGGGGTATATTCAGTTTGGTACGCCGTTTGTAACACCCAGAAGAAAGCATCTCCGGTTTGAAAAATATATTCTTGATCAGCATGACCTCCTGAGTCATGCTGTCTGTCTGTTGAAATCCCTTCTACTTTTAAAATTGAATAGTTCAATAAATGAAACTTATAACTTAGATTACTAATATGCTGTATGTGCGAAAAAAATGGCGAGATCGGTCCATTGTGACCTATGATCCGAACACTTATGTTCAAATACCTCATATAAAATGTACATATAAAGATCAATTTTTATGTATACGTGCTTAGGTAAACTTTTTTGGTCAAATATATATTGATATCGTGCTCAAATACATGATAATAATGTTTTCCGGCGAAAAGACTTGTGGTTCACAAAAAAAAATCGAAATTCGGTACACCTACCCATTTGTAAATATGGGTATCAAATGAATGGAAATTCTTCAGCGATTGAATGTTTGTAGTTATTTTCAGGATTCGTATACCCTGGTGATCTATATATCACTTTGAATGGTAACCACACATATGTGTAGGATATTTATAGTCGGCTTAGACCGACTATAATTTTGATAATCCTAACTATCATAATTACACCTACTTTAAAATTTCCCGTGTGATCTAACCTTCCCAACTGGTTTCATTTGGAAGGGGATGAATTAACATTCACTACGATATTAAAACATGAAATACCCACAGAATGGAATCAACCACCAATAAATCAGAAGCAGTATAAACTTCCTCATATGCATAGAAATGAGATTAATAGACAAGTATCAAAGATGTTAGACGATGGAATTATTTCACCAAGCATGTCGCCTTGGAGTTCCCCATTATTATTGGTACCTAAAAAGGGCGATAAAGATGGCAGTAAGAAATGGAGAATGGTTATAGATTTCCGAAAGTTAAATGACGTCACCATAAAACAGGTAGTTCCTATACCACGAATAGATAAGATTTTAGACCAGTTAGGCCATAGTCGGTATTTTTCAACCACTGGTTAAGGTTACCATCAGGTTTTAGTTGAAGACAATGACAAAACAAAAACTGCTTTCAGTACAGGCCTTGGTCATTTTGAATTCAACAGAATGCCATTCGGTTTATCGGGGGCACCTGACACTTTTTAAAGGATAATGAACTACATACTAACAGGTTTACAGGGTATTGACTGTTTCGTTTATTTAGATGACATAGTGGTTTATGGACATAATTTAGCAGAACACGAGCATAGGCTATGCAAGGTTTTGCAAAAGCAGAGAGAACATAATTTGAAATTAAATACAGAAAAATGTCAGTTTTTGCGACGTGAGGTTATATATTTAGGACATAAGTGTTCTGAGTTAGGTGCCCTACCAGACCCAGCCAAAGTAGAGTGTGTAAAAAATATTCCAGTTCCGAAAAATAGGAAGGAAGTTCAAGCATTTTTAGGCTTAATTAATTATTACAGAAAATTTATAGGAGGTATGGCGAAACTGTCACTACCAATAAACTGTTTGCTTAAAAAGGACGCTAAGTTCATATGGAATGAAAATTGTCAGAATTCGTTTTTAAAACTTAAGGAGGCAATTATGTCACCACCCATACTAGCGTATCCGGATTTTAACGAACCCTTTTTGCTCACGAAAGACGCCAGCAACGAAGCAATTGGCGCGGTTCTTTCGCAAGGTGGAGTTGGAAGCGACCGTCCGATCGCGTTTGCAAGTGGGTCTCTTAACGATGCGGAAACACGCTACTCTACTATAGAGAAAAAATTTTTGGCAATTGTATGGGCAACAAAATATTTTAGGGCATATCTTTTGGGAAGACCATTTAAAACTTATCAGACATCACGTCTTGCACGTTTCCGACACAAATTATCGGAATATGATTTCGAAATTCATTATAATCCGGGAAAAAGTAATTTAAACGCGGATGCGCTTAGCCGCATACCGAATAATACTGAAAAAGTAGTTGTAGTACAAACACGTTCGAAAACCATGAAAAGAGACAAGGAAGACGATAAGAAACAGTCAGAATGCGATCCTGACGATTTGGTAACAAAGGAAAATGACTATATAATAATTCTAACTGAACCTCGGGAGATAGAGACGGTAATTAAAGATTTTCACGATTCACCGTTAGGTGGTCACCAAAAAAAAAAAATAATAATAAATTAAAAAAAATATATATATATATATATATATATATATATATATATTTTATATATATATATATATATATATATATATATATATATATATATATATATATATATATATATATATATATATATATATATATATATATATATATATATATATATATATATATATATATATATATATACATAAGAAACAATCATTTCTATATTTTCAACAATATATTTAAGACATTTTGTAAAAAATTATCATTAATCCTAATATTAATAATATTTTTTTTTCCATAAGGGGGGGGGGGGGGAATGTTGTGAATTAGCGCATACATTTTTCTTTTCTTTATGGTTCTTCACTATTCATTCAGTTTTGGATGTTGCTGTACATATGTTGAGCGCATCATGTTTTTATAACATGTTGTACTCATGTTGTACAGCAACATGTTCATAGCATTGTCCCAACGCTTTACGTTGGCAACAATGATAATAATTTGGCAAAGCGCTAAGCTTTGCATAGAACACATCTCTTTCAGGTTAGCTTGCACAGTGAACCGAAGCTGGCAATAATTTGGCAAAGCGCTAAAGCTTTACTTAGACCAAACCTCTTTCAAGGGGTTTACAATACAATTTTCCATTGCATAATTTTGGGTCTATGTTAAAATAAGTGAAGCAGCGATTGCCAACAATTCTGATATTTCGCAATTGGTGTCAGCCAAAAACTGCAAGACGGACTTTCTTCAAAAGTCACGTACACCAAAATTGAGTGAAAGTAAAAACTCACTAGAACATAGTGAGAATAGAATTTAAGAAAAGCTTGCAACGAAGGTATTGTTAATACCTTTCGTTGCCGTTATATGACTTTCGAATCCCACAGCAAGAACCTTATATAAATTTAAGTATAGGGTTAATGTAAACGTTTGTCTGTTATGTGGGATATATGTTATGTTAATTAAAATATATTATAAAGCCCGAAATATTATTATTATTATTATAATTTAAACATCCTTCTAGTATGCATAAGCTTAACCATTAAGAAAATTAGAAGCGCAATGAAATTAGAATCATAAAAGAAATCCATATTTGGAGTATCGTACACAAATTCTGTAGTAAATTATATTACATGTATGTCTTTGTTTTAAAAAAATGTATTTCTACTACATTTTGATCGTTTTAAAATACATTTGTATTTATTTAAAATAATTTACCAACTCATTGTATTCAAAAATTCGATTTCTAAATAGTACAGAAACTGAACGGTGTCTTCGTTTTCTGCACTTTTTAATTATATAAAGTTCATGCGAATACACGACGAACGACTGCAAAAGTGATTAGGTAGAAACGGAAACCAATTCGTATTCTACACATTCACATAGTCGACGGATGACTGCGGCGGTAGCAGGTATAAACAGCATCCGAACGAATGACATGGCGGTAGAAAACTAGTGTTGACAACTCATTGGGCTTCTCGCTGAATCAGGTTAGTTATGAAAATAAAGAAGCGAAAATTTTAGTAGGTAACTCTATGACTGAAACCCTTCATGGGATGCAATGGCCAAATAAGTAAAAGTAAGTCAATGGTTTGCAATTTTATGTTGCTCGTTATTCGTAGAGTATTGTTCATATAAGGCGACCATGTCTTTGAGTCGTCAGAACTGATGATGCTTAGTAGTGCTTCCATCTCATAATCAGGAAAATCTTTTTCTTATTTATTTATTTATTTATTTATTTATTTATATGTTTATTTATTTATATGTTTATTTATTTATATGTTTATTTATTTATATGTTTATTTATTTATATGTATATTTTTCTTGTGGTTTTGAGTAACACTCTTTTGTTGTTTTTGTACTATACAACTAAATAGTTTTCAGATTTATATTTCTTCTACCTTATTTTTTGTTTTTAAAATTCATTCATATAATTTTCTGAATTAATAAATTGTTTTTATTATAAAAAGTAAAAATATATATATTTTAATATTAATTATCACAACAAAGTAAAATAACTACATTTTATAGTAAAATTAAAGGCATATGTAGTAAATTGGGCAAATGATAAAGATTATCGAGATATGCATTGACTAATTTTTTTTTTTTTGCGACCACTACCTCCAGAGAAACAGGGCTTCAATGTTACAAAAAATGGGCCAAACATCTTTTGAGTATGGTTGTTCATATTTCACTATCACTTAAAGTTGAAATTCTAGAAACTCCGTTGAAGGCTCGTTTTAAAGCTAATAGAACGAGCTTTTAGAGGAACTATGTTGTAATTTCTAAACATGAACATGTGGCACGTGGTCATTATCGTTGTACTTAAATGAAAGCACCTTAGAAAGGACCCTTTTAAAAATTCTGAAAAAAATAACATATTTTGATTGAGTTAATATAAATGTTCATGTCACAATTTTAAGATGTTATTTTGATGGCATCATATTTTAATAATTCATTTTCTAAATATATATATATATATATTTTGTACTGAAAAAAAAAAATTTTTGAACAATAAAATTAGCAATCATTTTTTAATGTATTTGTAATTCTGATTTCTAAAATTGCGTCATTTTCATCAAATTGCCTCTAGTTTTTGAGATATATACCATTTTTAGAAAAAATTTAAAAACTATATCCCAAAATCAATATCTCAAAAACTAGACTCAATATGATAAAACTGACGCCATTTTAGAAATTAGAGTTTGAAATACATTCAAGAATTGTTGTAACTTTTACTGTCAGAAAATTATTGTTTAAAATATTTTCTAGCATTTCTACTTAAGAAATATTGAAATATCAACAACCATAGAAAAGTGAGCTTTTCGCATTTTTTGTAAATTTGAACCATTGTATCTCTGGAAGTAGTGGTCGAAAAAAATAATAAATTGGTCAATGCATATCTGAATAAGCTTTATCGTCATCTGTATGCTAGTCTGCCTGTCTGTCTGTTGAAAGTAACTAAACCAATTTTTTCTAGATATTCAGACATTAAGTTCTTAGGTATCAAAAAAGTTACTAAGTACAATTTGTCTGGATTGCAAACTTTTTTCTTTTTAGGTTTCAAAAAACGGCATGATATACAATGTTTGCATGTGTGTTTTTTCACGAATAGAACAACAAAGCACAGCCAGACAAGCAAACGTCTGTATGAATGTTAAAGATATAAATAGAAAAAACGATTTTTCATACGAATATTGGTATGGTTTCAGTTCGTAAACATAAATTTGGGTTCAATTTTGCATAAATACCAAGTTGATTTCATTCCATTGTCATCTAAATACACTATACAATGCTTATGGGTAACGTGCGGAGGGTTAATACATAACTAACAGAAGAGGCAACAGAAGAGGAGAAAGTGTATAAGGTAAGTAAACGGTTTCTGAATAATATACAGAGATTAAATTAAATAATAATAATAAAAATAAAATAAAATAAACAATTCAATTACATTAAGTATTCAAAGAAGTCATTAATATACAAAAATGCATATAGGTAATAAAGTTCTAAATAAACAATAAATTAACTCGACTATATTTTTTTTTTTATTTTATGTTAGCTTCGAAATAATTGCTTTTAGTTACTTTCAACATATCGACAGACAGACACATGAACAAACAGATGGGGCTGACAGACGGACAAAGCAAAACAAAACATAATAGCGACAAAGCTAGATCGAAAAACGAGTTGGGAAAGTTAGGTCACATGGGTAAGTTCGGTCACATGGGGCGGATTTTTATGGTCGGTCGGGCCCGACTATGGAATACCCTACACCTTTGGTGGGAATGCTTACCCTCAGAAAATTATTCATATATCAGAAATTTACGTCTTATATCCCCATAAATTAAAAATTTATATAAAGTATAAAAAACTTAAAAAAAAAATTGAAAAATATAATTGGGAGGACCACGCCTATATTTAAAATTTTGAAAGGCTAATATTTCATAGATTTGATTTTAATAATTTACGGATCAATTTTCGACTATGAAAACCCGGGAAATAATGAAAAAAAAAATGTGGGCGGATCACGCCCATTTTTAGACCACATATTTTTAGGTGAATTCTAACAATACGTTTTAAATTTTATAACTATACCTTGAATACTTTTCGAGTTATTAGTTCCGAAAGAGTTATATAAAAGTGACTTGTATGGGAGGTGGGCGTGTCCGTTGACCGATTTGGCTCATTTTCAAACTCAGTTCCTACTTTTGGCTAAAATATATTGAGACGAAATTTCATCGTATTCTGATCAGTATTTCTCAAGTTATTCTGTATTCGGACAGCAAGACAGCAAGACGGACAGACAGACAGACGGACATGGCTAAACGGACTCGGGTAGTGATGCTGATCAAGAATATATATACTTTTCCATACCGGACACGCCTCCTAAGGGGCGTTACAATATATGCACAAAGTTAATATACCCTGTACCTCATAGGTGTAGGGTATAACAACAACTATACGAACACGTGTTCATTAAATTTTGGGACGAAAACAACAACAACATTTTTGATACCTAAGAAATTAATAACTGAATTCAAGACTTATTCTACTTAGTTACTTTTTTGATGCCTAAGAAATTAATAACTGAATCCAAGAATAATTCTACTTAGTTACTTTTTTTGATACCCAAGAAATTAATAACTGAATCCAAGAATAATTCTACTTTGTTACTTTTTTTGACAACTAAGAAAATCCATTTCTTGAAATTAAGAAGTTTTCGGTTTAGCTGTATATTACTCCGTATTCTTCTTGATTCCTTCTGGATTTTAGAACTTTTTTCCCTCCGTGTAAATGGACACTTCTCGTTGCAAAAAGTCGCGCTACAAAAGCAGAGCGACAGGGAAAGCAAACGACGCCATATTTCTTGCCGCTCTTTTGACATTTCTCTTCAGTAAGGTTTGCCATTTTATGATGGAAAGATATACGAATTCGAATTTCGGTAGTAAATTTTAATAATTTCGACTCGTTGTTGGCTCGTATATCTTTCCATCATAAAACCCTTGAAAAAACTTTTGTAGCGCTCTTATTGAAAAACATTAAATACATTAAGTCCTTACCAATGTTGCGTTTAATTATGTGGATTATTACAAAAAATGCATGCGACCATTTTGAGCAAACACAAACACGTAGAAAGACGTACAAAACGAACAAGTTTATATTCGTGTTTATGTTTTTTATGTCACGTTTATTATTATAGGAGGAAACCATTAAAACAATAGTATTTTATCTATTAAAAATAATAATATTGAAATATTTGGAATAATGGTACTGAATTTTTCGAATAATATCAAATTAATTAGAATACTTTCGATTCAAAAAGAAAAAACTATTAATTCATGAACTATAAGATTAAAGGTCGTACCATTAAGTACTTAATGGGACATTTTCTTCTGAGTGTATATATAAATAAACATACAACACTATGCCAAACCAATGCGTGGAAGGGCAATTGTGGCAGGAAGAAATCTGGATGATAATTTACAAAACTGCTTTAGCAAAAAACTACAGCAATGGCGATGACAATAAGCACAATCCATGTTATGATACTTATGCCGTAATGAGTTGCTGATTTCTTTCCAGAGGATTGGATGTCATTTTGGTAATTGAAGACTGATGTTAACCATAGGATTGTAGTACGAAACCTCTTCGTAAACTTTGCGAAATGCAGCCAGCGTTACTTCAAGTGACTCCATATGACAGCCTGAATCCAGGTGTAAAATACCTTGACCATTAATATGATGTGACGTTTTTATTTCGTTACAAAATATTTGAATTGTTTCTTCTTCAAATATGGAAAATAACCAGGTATTAGCAGCATGTAATTGTATCCATTTTGGAGTTGGATACTGAACCTCCACGATGCAATTTCCAGCTAACTGTTTCTTTTGTAGTAGTAATTCTACTTCGCACACCTTCCGTTCACCAATGTTGTGGATAGGATGTGTTTGAGGACATAACCACATAGTTTCCATTTCCTTACATTTTAGAAAATCGATGTCATTAAGGTTGTAATATTTCGTCTTAGATGTGCTTAATAGTATATGCTGAAATTGTGATCGTATGCTAACGAATCTTCCTTCGTGCATAGTTGGATATGAATAAGTTTCATAAATAGTAAATATATCTTTATGAATTAGTGAAATTTTAATTTCAAAAATTATATATTGTTCGATTGTGCGAGTAAGAATTTCTAATACCTTGAAGACTTTACATAAGCGTTGATCAGGAATCTGAAGTTCTCTTACGACAAGAACCTCAACTCTATACAATTCAAACCACACGACATGGTTTTAATGAAAAACCAAACTAGGAAGAATAAGTTCTCACCAATTTGGAAGGGACCCTACGTGGTCGTAGAGGGAAGTGGGCCAGTGACCACGACGATATTGATCAAAAACAAAGATAAGAAAATTCACAATAATTTGTTAAAGGCATATCACAAATAGTGTATGCCGTTAAAACTAAAAATATTATAATATTATCAGGTTAGAACCCATAAAAGTAACAATATAAAACCAACCAGTTGGGAAGGTTAGATCACATGGGAAATTTTAAAGTTGGTGTAATTATGATAGTTAGGATTATCAAAATTATAGTCGGTCTAAGCCGACTATAAATACCCTACACATATGTGTGGTTACCATTCAAAGTGATATATAGGTCATCAGGGTATACGAATCCTGAAAATAACTACAAACATTCAATCGCTGAAGAATTTCCATTCATTTGATAACCATATTTACAAATGGGTAGGTGTTCCGAATTTCGATTTTTTTTTTGTGAACCACGAGTCTTTTCGCCGGAAAACATTATTATCATGTATTTGAGCAAGATATCAATATATATTTGACCAAAAAGTTTACCTAAGCACGTATACATAGAAATTGATCTTTATATATACATTTTATATGACGTATTTGAACATAAGTGGTCGGATCATAGGTCACAATGGACCGATTCGCACATACAGCGTAGGTATATTAGTAATCTAAGTTATAAGTTTCATTTATCTAGCTCTTCAATTTTAAAAGTAGTAGGGATTTCAACAGACAGACGGACAGACAGACGGACAGACGGACATGGCTAAACCGACTCAGGAGGTCATGCTGATCAAGAATATATATACTTTTGGTACGCCGTGTTACAAACGGCGTACCAAACTGAATATACCCTTTCACTCTTTTTTTTTTTTAATGTGGGATAAAAAATAGAGCCACAGCACTCAGACAGGGTTATATTCATTGTGCTGTGACCCAGTTCCCTGGTTTTTAATGATACTTCTTAGATTCATTATTGAATCTAAGAAGGCTATTGTGTGATAGAGAGTGAAGCTGATCCTCTCTCATCACGTCTGTGCCAAAGATCTGCCTTCTAATTCTAGAAAATGCTGGACAGTCACAGAGATAGTGCTCTGTGGTGCCAGTTTCTTCGTAGCAGGCAGAACATAATGCGCTTTCGGCCAGGCCGATTGCGTTCATGTGTTTTTCACATGTGTTGTGTCCCGTTAGAAGTCCCGTCAGTTTTCTACACTCCTTTCTACTTAAGGAAAGTAGAAACGAGGCCGATCTTTTGGTTATCGTCGGTGTCATGAGCTTGGAGAATCTGCATTTCATCTCATTCAGCCATCTGCTCTTGTGTGCGGAGGCGACCCAAGAGCTGATGACGAATTTTCCCATAGATGCAGGTAGTCCAAGCACAGGTTCTGGTCCAAATGGATTATCCTCAGATCCAGCACGTGCTAGTTCGTCAGATGTTTCATTGCCCGAAACTCCTTTATGGCCCGGCACCCAAATCAGTTTCAGTGTATTGTATTTACCAACACAATTGAGACGTGATCTGCATTGACGTACAATTTTGGATGTGATGACCTGGTTGTTCAAAGCCATAAGAGCAGCCTGACTATCGCTGCAAACTGATACAGCCCTGTTCTGCCATCTATTATCCGCAATGTAGTCCATAGTCATAAGTAAAGCATAGACTTCGGCTTGAAATACCGAGGCATTGTCGCCTAAGGCGAAGTGAAGTCTGCGGTCATCCGGTTCCACAAACACTCCAGCACCAGATCCCTGATCGGTTCTGGAGCCGTCTGTGAAAATGCGGTGTGACCCTCTATCTGGCTCACAGTCAGGCGTTAGCCAGTCTTGAATGTCAGGTTGGCAGACCTCAAAATATCGTCTTGGTAATATTTCTGTTATCATTGCATCAGAGGGCATCTCCAGTAGACAGGTGTCTAATGGAGTGTCAAGTGCAATGTCAGAGATATTCCAGGGAACATTAAATCAGAAACCACCTCGTTTTAGTCTCCAGCAGCCTTTCATGGCTTCGCCTCTGATGAAGATGTCAAGTGGTGGTAGGTTTAAGATTGCATTCAGTGCTGGACCAGGTGTAGTGGAATAGGCACCCGTAACACCCAGACACACGGTTCTCTGAATCTTGGCAAGACTAGTTGTCACGCATTTTCCCGACAGCTTGTTCCACCAGACTACCGATGCATATGATATCATCGGTCTTATCATTGCCGTGTAAATCCATAAGGTTTTGCTCGGCGATAGTCCCCATGTCTTCCCAAAAATTCCTCTGCATTGCCAGAAGGCATTCAATGCTCGCGTAATTTTATTTTCAACATGTTTTGTCCAAAGTAGTTTACTATCTAGAGTTAAGCCCAGATATTTTACTTCGTTAGACAGAGGAATAGTGACACCCTTAAGTACTGGTAGAGATAATCCTGTCATTATTTTTTTCCTAGTGAAGAGAACAATCCCTGTTTTGTGAGGGTTGACGGAAAGTCCGTTTGCAGTACACCAGCTGTCAATTCGGTTCAACGAGTTTTGTGTTTTAACACAGACCTCATTGAGGGAAAAGCCTGTGGCAAGAATGGCAACATCATCTGCATAGGCCTGGGAATAGACACCTGGTCCATCGAGATCGTTGACTAGAGAGTCAACCAGCATACACCAGAGCAGGGGGGAGAGAACGCCTCTTTGAGGACAACCTCTATTCACCCCTGCCATAATATACTGACCGCACTCCGCCTCAGAAGTGATGGTCCTAAACATTAGCATTGACCTTAGCCATTTGACCAATGTTTCATCTATTCCATGCCTTCTAGCTGCGTCACACATTCCATCAAAAGTCGCATTATCAAAAGCACCCTCGACGTCAACAAATATGCCCATCACGTACATCTTCCTCTGAAAAGCATGCTCGATCCGGCCAACCAGATGTTGCAATGCTGTTTCACAGGATTTTCCACGTTGGTAGGCATGTTGTCTTGATGATAGTGGGTACCTTGACAGCGATGTTTTTCTGATGTGCAGCTCAACTGGTCTTTCTAGACCCTTTAGTATGAAGGACATCATACTAATGGGTCTGAAGCTCTTGGCTATGGAATAGTCTTCTCTTCCAACTTTAGGAATGAAGGCTACTTTAACTAAACGCCAGCATGTCGGAATGTATGCCCATGCGAGACTTGCTCTAAAGATCTTCTTTAGGCATGGTAGCAATTGGGTTATACCTTCCTGTAGCATGACTGGGTAGATGCCATCCGATCCAGGTAACTTGAAGCCATCAAAAGAGGCCACTGCGTATTGGCTAGCTTCATCGTACACAACCAATCTGGCAACCTGCCAGTCATGTTTTGTCACATTAGAGTTGTTATTGCAGTCCCCAGTGCTGGGATTACAAAGTGGCCCTATGTGGATTTGATTTCCCGGAAAATGAGTCTCAACTAAGACACTGAGTGCCTCTGTCTTAGACTCAGTATACGAGCCATCAGGTCCCCGCAGTGAGTCTAGTCGAGCAGTTCGGTCTCTTTTAAGAAACTTGACCAATCTGCTAGTCTCACTGCAGGATTCGATGCTAATGCAGAAGTCTTTATAGGAAACACTTTTCGATTTACGAATTCGTTTCTTATACTCTTTCTGCTTAGCTCGATAAAGAAACCATTCAGAGTCTAAGTTGCTCCTTAGGGCCCTATTTAGAAGCGTTCTGGAATCCTTGCGCAAGGTTTCAAGACAAGCGTTCCACCAAGGAACGGGAGGTCTAGATAACGTTTTTCGTACCGGACATGTTCGTACAAAACTAGAATTTATGACATCGTTCATAACTTGAACGGACGTCTCAATACTTTCTTTGGTACGAATTCTGACAGGAATATTGCGGGAATTCTCAAGTTCATATCTGAAGCGTGCCCAGTTCGTTTTTCTAGGCTTTCTTACCATCATAGAGGGCAGCACCTCTCGGTCAGTATGAAACTCGATATACCTGTGGTCCGATAAAGAATCTTCTTTAAGAACATTCCAGTTAAAGATTGACTCTCTCAGTCTACTGTTAGACAAAGTAAGGTCAATCACTTCCTGTCTTCTAGCAGTCACAAAAGTGGGTTTGTTACCAGTGTTGTGAATGTTCAGATTGGAGGTCATGATGAAGTCAAGGAGTCTGGTACCTCGCGCGTTGCATTTACTGCTGCCCCACACAGTGTGTTGAGCATTAGCGTCACAGCAAAGAATAAGGCCGGTCTCCTTAAGATCACAGTACACTATGAGCTCAACAATTGCCTTTGGCAGAGGAGGCAGTAGTGAGTCATAGGGGAAGTAGCCTGAGGCGACAATCAGATTTTTCCATCCACTATCGCTTTCATAGCTCACTTTGGCTGCCACCAGGTCTTGCCCACAGAATTGGGTTAACTTGGTGACAGCAAAGTGTTTCGATACTATAAGACAGCTTCTAGGCCTTACGGCTTGCTCATCGTATAGTATGGTTTCACCACGTAGTTCACTAAGACCACAGATGCGTTTGTTATACACCCATGGTTCTTGAATAGCTGTGATGTGTAGGGTATTTGGTACGCCGTGTTACAAACGGCGTACGAAACTGAATATACCCTTTCACTCTTAGTGTAGGGTATAATTCGCTATGCGTTGACAATTAAACTCGTAGATTGCAACGTTATGAAAACATTATGCAACATATAGAAAAAATAAGTCTAACCATAAGATATAGAGTAATCATTAAAGAAGACCTTAAATAACTCGTCATTTAGAGGAAGGAATAAACATAAATTGTTTAGAAAAACAGTAAGTAAAAACAAAAGAAAAGTATAATAATAAAAAAAAAAAAACATTGGACATATAAAAAGAATAATTTAGTAATAAAAAAATATATATATATATAACTATTTTAGGAGAAGAACTTATAATATAAAGTTAGATAATCATCAATTGAGAAAAGAAATAAACTAAGCAAAGGCAACAAATTGCCTTCATATAAAATTAAATGAAAATTCGTCATAAAACTGTCGTATTCAATGCAGATAACGCAAACCAACAATTGTTTACTGACCTATATTAATAGCGCAAGCTATCGAACCTTGAAAATGGTCATTGCACCCAAGTGCTTCATGCTGAAGCACATATGCTATTTGTAAAACGTATGTATATCATACGTAAAGCGAGCGTTCATTACTGGCATATAAATGCAGATCTTGCATTTTTTTTGATACTATAAACAATGCAAATAAATATAATTTAATATTACCGTCATGCTAGTAGGAAGTTTCATATAATGTGTCTTATATCAGTACATGAAAATAATATAATAAAATATTAAACATGTTTAGAAAATAAATCGCAGCTCTAATTATATTTATTTACATGCAGAGTAATCATACATAGGTACTTTCGTACATTAATATAATTCAATTTGAATAAGTTTAAATATAACAAATTAATTTTAAATGATTTTGAAAAACTTACTTAAAGAAGAAGAAAAATATCTGTTAGTATTCAAATTTAAAAAAAAAAACAGAGATATATAAATATTTAGTACAGTTAAAATTTAAAAAAAAGGGGACAGGAAAATATAATAGTAGAATAAATAAAATAAAAAAACAGGTATTAAATAACAAATTTTTAACAGATATAAAAAAAAAATCAAAAACAAAGAATTGAAAAATAAAAAAATAGAGATTTATGCATTAAAATAATTACTGCAGTTTAAATTAAAAAAAAAAAGTTTTAATAATTGAATCGGAAAAAAAGAGGAAACATATTATTAAAATAAATAAAAATTTAGAAAATATATAGGTATGAATATAGGTATTAAATATTTTTTTTTTTTAAAGATGTTTTAAATTTTAAAAAATAAATATAATAAGAGATAAAAAAAAGAAAAATATGAAAAAAAATAATAAACATGAAAAAAAAATAAAAAAAGGGGGGATACAAATTTTTATTAAAAAAAAAAAAAAAGAGAATAAAAAAAGAAGACAAAAAAATAATAATAATATTAACTATTAAATTTTTAAAGAAGAAAAATAAGAGATAAAAAAATATATATGAAAAAAAAAGAGAACATTTTAATTAAAGAGAAAAATAAGATGAAAAAAATTTAAAAAAATATGGGGAATTAAAATATTCAAAAAAAAAAAATTTAATTAATTTATTTTAATTTTTATCTAATATTTTATTAAACTTTTAAAAGAGATATACAAATTTGTATTGGAAATTAAATAAATTGTTTAACCAAATTAACACAGTTAGGGCCCTATTATGATTGGCGAAGCGAATGTACTTGGCGAAGCGAACGCTTTGGCGAAGCGATCGCAATTT